>WNGS01009848.1:37659-51151 GCA_020271785.1 Procambarus virginalis | reverse complement strand
GCATGATGACTATGTTGGGAGTGTAATAGTCATGATGACTTTTGTTGGGAGTGTAATAGTCATGATGACTATGTTGGGAATATAATAGTCATTTTGACTATGTGGGAGTGTAATAGTCAAGATGAAGATGTGGTCGAGTAATAGTCATGATGACTATGTTCGGAGAGTAATAGTCATGATGACGATGTTGGGAGTTAATAGTCATGACGACTATGTTGGGAGTGCAATAGTCATGATGACGATTGGTTAGTGTAATAGTCAGGATGACTAGGTTGGAGTGTAATAGTCATGATGACTATGATGGGAGTGTAATAGTCATGACGACTATGTTGGGAGTGTAATAGTCATGATGACTATGTTCGGAGTGTACTGGTCATGATGACTATGTTGGGAGTGTAATAGTCATGATGACTATTTGGGAGTGTAATAGTCATGATGACTATGTTAGGAGTGTAATAGTCACGATGAAGATGTGGGAGTGTAATAGTCATGATGACTATGTTGGGAGTGTAATAGACATGACGAAAATGTTTCGAGTGCGATAGTCATGATGACGATGTTGGGAGTGTAATAGTCATGATGACTATGAGTAGTAGGGATGACGGTCCACAGACGATATTTTGTTTTGGGCAATTATCGTCTGTTGAGAATAGGGGTTTTAGGTAATTTTAAATATCGTCTGAGGACTGTAGGGGTTTTCAGGTGAATGGGCCAGTCACTGATTTGAATTAAGGAATTCTTTTGAGGAAAATAATTTCTGAGATTTTAGAAGTTTGTTAGGAGTTCTTATGATGAAAATATGTTCATAGAAGTTTGTTAAGAGATCTTATAGGAGAAATTCAAATTTTTCAGAGTTCATACGAGAATAAACAGATATTTGGACCGATACGATTAAGAGAATTTCTTACTTAGAAAACGAGTACGTCTATATAACTAAAACTGGTAGCATTACCCTCCCACCCCGTCCCTCTCCCTCCCTACCCCTGCATCGCCTGCTCCTACCTCCCTCCCTACCCCTGCGTCACTGCTTCGACCTCACTCCAGCCAGCCAGACGCGCCATCATACCTCACAAAACAGGTGTCATCTCCGTAATCTTATCTGGACCGTCCCTCCCCCTCTCTCTACCTGTTACCTTACCCCCTGTCCTTTTTCATTATTATTAATATTGTTCTTTCATAAATCCGTACAGCTATTTTAGATATCATAATGTTTGTTCCTTTACATTAAACGAGTCAGTTTTACACAAGTCAACCGAGGCATCTGAATTTAACCTTTAATACTTACGTTGTCCCAAGGCTACATAAGCTGCCACCGGCAACCTGCCCCGAGACCTTCAATACCTGATTACCGGCCAGCCATCCACCAGTCATTGCCAGCGTTCACCACCGTAATAATTTATATATATACATTAGGCATTAATAAAACTTATGTATCTATTTATTTATTTATTATTTGTTCATCTAATTTTAGTTTACACAATTTATAATAAACGAGTTTTAATCCCAGTATTCGCCAAACATTCTCACTAATAATATAAACAGCCAAAACGCTCACTCAGGGGCACACTAAAAGTTATTACGCTCGTTCAGGGGCCCCTCAGACCGCTTAAGGCCTAAGTCTAAGAGGCCTGCATTCTCAGTCAACATTCAATCATCAACCTGTTCGCAATGTCCCCCAGCCTGCTCGCATCTCCCTTCAAGATGATGGACTGTCCCCCTGTGCCTGTCTCCTCTCAACAACGAAATGGGCATTTATGCAAAACTCACTGCATACATGCTTAGCTGAGATGTCCATCAACGCCCTACAGGATTGCAGACTGTTTTGCACACAATGCAATGGTCTTACACCACCGAAGCATTTTGACGTAACCTGTGCTAGCTGTGGACAACTCTATTGTGCAAATTGTAAGTATCGCATTTCTCGTACATTCAATAAACTTTTAAAGAAATATATATTTGAAACGCACATACATACAGACAGACATCCAATTTATATATAATATTCTCATTTCAGTTCATAGTTCTACTTCCTGCCCGTACTGTCATTGGTACGTTAACCAGGAACCTCCCACCAAAGTCAGAAACGTTATTGAACCTCCGCCCAAACGCCGTCGCATCATAAATAACCGTACGTTTTCACCATATTTTTTTCATAATTAAAAAGTTAATAATTGTACATTTTAAACTAATATATAAAACAAGTAATATGTACTCATACAGAAAATTATTCCATTACAGGAGTTCCTATTCGTGATCAAGAGAATCTCATACTTGGTGGAATCAACAACCCAGCTCGTAGTATTGTTATTTATCTGTAACTCAGTTTTCCTCTTAATGTTTCAAATGCAGTTTTCCTCTTAATGATTAAAAATTGAGTTTTCCTCTTATTTAGACGTCGTTTTCCTCTTAATGTTTCAAAACTTTGTTTTCCTCTTAATGTTTATTCATTGCTAATATTATACTACAGAATCAACCCTGGATTCAACCCAACCATCTGAGTGGAGCACGCCTGTATGCAGTCAACCCCAGCTTTCCCAGGACCTAGAAGAAGCCAATGAACCCCCTGTTCATTACATATCCGATGAAGAAAAAGTCAGCGCTCCAGATTCACCTGAGGTAGATAACGTAGTTCAAGTTGTTCCTCAGGTCTTTAGTTATTAACCATTTTGAAGGTTCATTCTCGAGACATTCATTCTCCATTCCCGGCCATTTAGACGCACATACATCTCTTTACATAAGCGTGTATATGGAACTTTTTATAGAATACATAGACAATCAGTTCAGAGAAATACAGGAAGAATTCTCTCCCTCATTTCATATTTACCCGGACATAAGCTTAATTTTACAAAAACTTAATTAATCATCCCGAAAATCAATATGAAATATTAGACGAAGTATTTTCAATTAGGGGCGAAACTCAGACTGTTACACAGGAAGAGGTAGAAGTGCTCGTAAATTCTTGGGTTGACGAAATGTCCGCTAAAATTGACGATTGCCTAAAAATGTACATTCCTCAAGTGTGGGAATTCATTCCATATCAGGCTTCGCCATTAATTTCTTTTATATTCGTCACCCAATGCACCTTGGATCTTATGTACCTTATCCTGCTAAATTGAAGGGTAGAGAATCAGTTTTTAACCCCGAAAGTGAAGGAGATGAGTGTTTGTTACAGTGCATTGCAGCGTATAAAAACTTATCACTGGGTAGGACTATGGATAACGTTAGAAAATATTACAAAAGCAATCAATGGTGTAGAAGATTTGTAGTATGGGCCGATGAAATCAGATTCCCTGTATCGTTTGATAATCTTAAGAAAATAAAGAAACTTAAAAAAATTTCTATTTATATTTATACAGTAACTCATGAAAGTAATCTTTACTGTCTTAGTTTAGCTAGGAAAAGTCAAGAAAAGCATGCCGATAAAGTCCCTTTGTTGTTATTGGAAGGCAAGCATCTCTGTCTGATCAAGGACTTTGATAAATTTGCAAAGAATATTAACCATAACAATAATAGAATTCCTAACACTCATAAATTCTATCATATCTTATTGCACGCTCCCTCAGATGAGATTCAGGCTCACGAAGAGTCATGCACTGTATCCCAAGTATTTTCGTTCTATAATCCTAATGAGAAAATAATTGTTAAAAATTACGCTAGGACCTATAGCCCGACTCACACAGCCTATTATGACTTCGACTGTCTTTTAGACCGTTAAAATCCTCGAGGCACGGTAGAATGTAAGCATAAAGCAATTGCTTATTCCTACATGATTTTAAACAGAGAATTAAATGTCGTAAAAACGTATTCATACGTAGGTCCAGACGCTGTTAATCATTTTATTACAAAGCTAGAATCCTCATAGAAAGCTATTTATGCTCACCTCCCCAACTTCCCTAAGAACTTGTCTAGAGAGCAGGAAAGAATGTTTCAAAGACAAAATACGTGTCAATTGTGCCATCAAAATTTCAAGAATAAGAAAGATAAACATTGACATCATAATCATACTATACAAGAAAAAAATTACCTAGGTGCTTATTGTGCTCGTTGTAATTTACAATGTAAAAATGCTCGTAGATATTAGACCACATTTTCCCATAATGCAGCCTATGATCTTGGAATTATACTTAAAGAACTGCCTAAAGATCCTCACTGCGATGTAGAAATTCTAACCAAGGAAGGTTTAAAATTTATGCAAGTCATCATAGGTGAACTTAAATTCCTAGACACCCTAGCTCTCTTTAATGGGTCATTAGGAACCCTAGTAAAAGAGCACGTTGACAGTAAGAAACCCACCAGGTATACTAAACACATATTAAATGGCGTATCCGATGGGGCTAAAGCTCTGTTAATTAAAGGTAAACAAAGCCTATGTTATGATTACATTTCTTCCATGGATGTGTTAGACGAACCGCAGCTCCCTTCTCGAGATAAGTTTTACAATGTTTTACATGACGCTCTGTTGGGTATCTGGGGCTTGAACTCAGAAAATAAATTGTTTAATTATTATATTAAAATAAATCGAAGGACCACCCACTTTTGAGAAAAGAGGGAAAACAAATAAAATTGACCATTAGAATGACACCAGAGAACCAGTGTCTATGGATAATTATTCAATGGATATTCACTTGAAAATAATGAAGACTGTAATTATTAATTAAAAGCCAAAGCCTCAAATATCAACATTGGGGGGTTATTTCTAGAAATTCATATATATCTAGGAACCAGTGTGGTTCGTCACTAGTTCATTATAGCATTGGGATTATGATAAATCTAACTACAACATATGTAAATATATGGTAATCAAATTATATTCATTTCAGATCATATTATAGAAGCAATAATTAAATTGAATAAATTTATAAGAGAATTGGGTCTTAGCTGTAAGACGATTTCTAACGCCAGTTCATCACTCGTCCTCGTGATCACAGAATCCCCATAGATAAATGACTCGAGGTAAATAACACGATTGACGAGAATCTTGCTGACGTCTCAAATACACGCTGTAATACAAGAAATATAAAGTAGCAATTGACTAAGCTACAAATTGAGTTCATATATTCATGAAACTGAACTAGGTGATAAATATTACTAACGTTTGATTGTGATTGTATATTCTTCCTAACGACAAACTACTCACTAAGGCACTAACTACCAGATGCATCTAAAAGAAAGAAACCTGTGAGCGTAACCGAGTACTAAGGTTTGCCGAAAGGAGCGTCTGCTGGACTCAGTGTTCACTGCCGTGCACACTCAATTACGGTCCGGATGGTAATTGTAGACGCTGGGTTCACTGTTGAGGCACTAGAAAACACTGGCAAGTAAATTCCACTTATTAAATGAGTATCGATGTAATTCTTATCGATAAGAATTCTCAATTAATGCCACGTGCTTCACCACGCTGTCTCGTGCGTGTGCCTTGTTGATGTAGTAATGGCGTAATGACGTCTCCCTCTCCCCGCTCTCGCATTCACCATGGAAATTATTGAACACAAATTATTCTTTCCCGCGCAATTATGGATGAAATGCGATAATATGAACTGGGTTGAAATTATAGGGAATTAATAATTATAATATTCTCGATAAATGATCTCTAGCGAGAAATGGAGATAATATTTATACTTCTCCAGAGCATTCGATCGTAACAGAATAAAAACTGTTACTGAATAATTTCAATTAATAACTCTTGATTTACATTATCAGGAGTAATATTGTCAGCAATATGCTCAGATTAATTTATATTAACACTATGGTTAGTGGTGTTAAGAGCTACTGCAATTAGTAAGTTAATAGTAATTTATCATAATATAATAATGGATGATAAATGTTGGAAATTTCCAACATAACTCCGGGGGGAGAAAACTCGGGTCGCAGTGCCATGTTGAGTACTGACGTACCTATCCCGAAGTTAGTATGTTAGTATGTTAGTATGTTAGTACACACACAACGGATGTCCCGTAAATGTCAAGGACATACAAGAATTTAAGACATGAAAAATTAATGTCATAATTAATAGTTTACACAACTTAATGATTGAATCATACAATTCAAGTAACTGAGACTCTACTGTGAGGTGAATGTCTGGGTCATTGTGACTTGTAGCTGATTGGTTACTAGACATCACAACACAGTATCATCATGATCACTCAAATTGGATGAAAAATTATTTGCTCTTAGTCAGAGCTATAATAGGCTTGTAGTTTCCTTTTACATTGTTGAGCAGCTGCTCTAGTGGGGCGAGTGCTCGGTGGATCAGAATTGTTATCCTCGGAAACTGTTGAAGCTGGTTCTGATAAACACTCTCGTTCTGCTAATTCGAGAGGTACCAACTTCTCTAATGTCTTTAGAGTAGTAGTGCCTTTGCACAAAACTCGTACTACTCTCAGGATACCTTGGTGATCTGGGTGGATTGCAACAATTTTGCCTATAGGCCATTCTGACCTTGGTCCATCACTGTCAACTAATACTAGGTCTCCTGGTTTAAGCTGTACTTTATTATAGGGGCTCGAAGCTCCATAGTGGTACTCTCGTAGAGCGGTGAGGTACTCTCGAGTCCACACCTCATTCCACCTTTCAATTACTCTAGAGAGATGTTGGTAACTTTGTACTAAGTCACTCCTGGTTACATAGGAAGGATCGACGGGGTCCTCTTCTGCCAAGGTATCAGAGGGCTCAGCAGGCCTCCATGTATTAAATGCGAGGGACTCAGAGGCTCTCTCTGTGAGAAATCATCTGATAGATAAGTTAATGGGCGATTGTTGACTCGCGCCTCAATTTCCACGACGAGTGTTTGGAGTTCTGAGTAACTAATTTTCTGTCGATGCAAGGTCTTCCTTAAACACTTCTTGACAGTCCCTATCATTCGTTCGTAGAACCCACCTTGCCAGGGGGCTCTGGGAGCAATAAATTTCCAGTGGCATTGTCGTCTCTGCATGACAGACTGCACTTCTGGATGATTCCAATCTCTCGTAAGCAGGCTTCTCCTGCCACAAAATTTGAGCCATTATCAGATATCATGAGCTTGGGACAGGATCTGCGAGCTGCAAATCTACGAAAAGCTTGGATGAAGGCTTCAGCACTCATGTCAGAAGTCACTTCTAAATGTACGCCTCGTGTGGTAGCACATGTGAAGAGGCAAATATAAGCTTTCACTGGTATCTTATCCGGATTGCCAGTGAGAAGCAAGGCTCCTGTGTAATCAACAACCAGTGGTCTCAAACGGACGAAGATGAACTACCCTCTCTTTAGGGAGTGGTGGTGGTCCTGGTAAGGACACACACGAGCATCGTAGCGTTGACAGATATAATACAGGAACTTAATAATTGATTTGACAGTTTTGACGCTTGAGGAAGCCATATTTCTGTCTGAGGTCGGTGAGTGTGTCTAACACTCCACCATGCAAAGTACCATATTGAGATGGGATGTAAAACTAGAAGTTTGGTAATAACGTGGTGACGTGGTAGAAGGATTGGATTCTTTGTGTCCAAATCAATTTTTGCATGAAGCAAACGTCCTCCACACCTTAAGAATTATGAGTGTTGGTATCATACCAGATACCTAGAGACTTGGTTAATTTATCTGGAAGGTTTTCATATTCACTTCCATATGTCTCTGTTGTGCACGTTTTGATCCAGTAGATGATAGGATTGGGAAACTTATGCTTGATTCCTATCTTGGCAAGAAAATCAAACACATGTGCTGTCACTCTTAATAACTTACTCAAGTTAGGAAATTGTGAGGGAAATAGCTGAGACTCGATGAGGTCTGGGTCTTTCATGGGAGTAGTGATACTGGTCACTATGACTTGTGGTTTCTGTTTGGGCCACTGACCACTAACAAGCCATGAAGGTCCATTAAACCACATCGAAGACTTACTTAGCTGTTTAAATGTTAAACCTCTTGATAAGTAATCTGCAGGATTGTCCTTAGTGGGGACATGTCTGAATTTATATCCAGAGCATATAATTCATGAATTTCCCTAACGCGATTACTACGTAGGGGTTTTATATGTTATTTTTAACCCATTGTAAGGCCTCATTGTCTGACCACACTACGATCTCACCAAAGTGAATATATTGAGTGTCTTGGTCAGGCAATGAGCCAGCAATCTTACTCCCAGCAATGCAGTTAACTCCATTTGAGGTAAAGATCTCTTCTGATTGGAGCAACTCTCGCTTTAGATGTGAGTAAAATTGATTGTGCACTATTGACTAAGTAGGCTGCAGCGCCATATGCTTTGCCAGAGGCATCGCAAAAAATGTGCAAATTTGTAGGTAAGTTTTGTCCTGAAGCATTACGAGGAAATTTCAACACCTAATTGATTGAAATCCGCTGCGAGTATTTGCCATTCTCTTCTTGCACTCAATTGGCAACGGATCATCCCATCCCATATGTTTCTGCCAGCATTCCTGCATTAGGAGTTTGCCCCTTATTAATATAGGACTAAGTAAGCCTAGGGGTCAAATGGTTGACTGACATATGAGAGTAATTTTCTCATGGTAAGGGATGAATTATTGGTTTGTACTGACTTGATATCATCTCGTCAGTACCGTGTTCCATCCACACCCAGAACTTTTAATTGATTAGGCACCTGATAACCTGGAAATTCTTTCTCGATTATCTGGTTTAATGATTTATTGTTTGAGGCCCATGATTGTAGTGGCATTTGGCTCCTATTAACTCACGGTTAGCCTCATGTAAATTTCTACCAATTTAGATTTATCATTAGTTGTTCCCTGGAAATTATCGACATACAAGTTGTCACTGATCTCTGCCTTATAAGGGCTATTTGACTTCTTCAAATGTGTATCTAATGTGGCTTGCAGTAGAAACGGCGAGGAAGTCGCTCCGAAAAGCACCGAGGCAAACCGATAGGTTATGACCTCACTGTCAGGAGCCTGGGGATCTTTAATCCAGAGAAATTTGGTGTAATTACGATCCTCCTCTGCAATCCTACTCTAAGGAAAGCTTTACTGATATCAGCAGTATAAGCACAAAATACCAGTACGGAATCGTAACAGTAATCATGTAGCCTTTGTGTTAGGCTAGGTCCCGTTGGAGACATTCATTCAAAGACACGCTGCTTGCCTTCACTTTGGCACTACAGTTGAAAACAATACGTATTGGTGTTGTCAATGAATCTTTCAACACAGCGTGATGGGGTAAATAGTGACCTGTTTTCCGGTCATCATTATCAACAACTTCAATAAATTTACTGTTGAGTTGTTGCTGAATTAATTGATGGTACATATTTAATTTATCTGGCTGTTTTTTCAGCCGCATTAATTGTGACTGTAATTGAGAGGCTGCCATGAAATAATTAACTGGAAGTTGTGGATGATTCAACTTCCATGGCAATCTCACCCAGTATTGTTTGTCTTTATAGACAACTGTATCCAGATATTGCTGGTAAGTCCACATATCATCAGGACTTGGTTGTTCAGGGACAATACCTAAAGTGTCTAGATCCCACAAACGATGTACAGGTGGATCAGACTCATATCTTCAGATATTTCTCTGAAATGTAGGGTGACTGTTCCAAGCCTAGTCACGCCACTATTGCATTGTTATCTTGTTTGTTGGTTGACGCTGCCTTTGTTGGAAAAGCACCGGTCCAGTAAGCAACTTGCCACCAGCAGATGACAACAAATTCATTCCGTGTTGTCTGGTGCATCCAGTTATAAATTTATAATAATGGTCAGCGCCTATAAGTATACCAACATCTGTGAGGCAGTCAGAATTTATTTTGTAATCTGCTAGCCTCATGCGGTTTCGTTTAAGATACCTCGCAGTGCGAGCTAGTCCTGTGACCTGCAGGTCTGAAGGCAGTTTATCAACTACTACGCTTGTATTGGACTAGTAGAAGATCCAAGTCTCACTAATACCTTGACTACTTGGTATTCACGAGGTCCACTATTAGTCAAGAACCCAGAAATGTTCAGTCTCACACTTTTGGCAGGTTTTAATTTTAACTGCTCCACTAATTGTTGCGTGATAAAGGTTTTCTGTGATCCCTGATCAAAGAGACCTCTAGTGTTGACTCTAGATTTCTTGTCTATTAGTTAAGTTGAGCTGTAGGCAGAGTGGTATTATTGCCTGCCTCAGTAGCAAGTACACTTATTTCCTGATGTACTTTGCAATATTGTACTGTGGTAGAATTCATAGAATTCTTCCCAGGTGTCACAGATTGGGTAGAAATTGTTCTACATAAGGCATAATGATGTACACCTTTGTGGCATCTACTGCATAACGTAGCTGCACAACACATTTACTGGGTTCATGAGAACCCATGCACTTGGTGCATCTGTGTAATTCTTGAAGTTGTTTAATCCTGGTGTTAAAGTTAGGATAAACCGTACATTTGTAGGTGAGATGTTCTTGATCGCAGAACAAGCACCTTCTCTCTCTCTGACTGAATTTGTCCCTTTAGTAGACACATCAGTTGCAGTGTCAGAGGGAGATACAGTATAAGTACCTACACTACTACTCCCCTTTCCAGTGGATGGAGTAGTCTTAGGCTTAGATTTATTGGATTTATTCAAAGTCATTTAGGTTTGACTGAGATGTCAATGTTAGGTAATTTAGACTCAGGTTTAATCTTATCATGAGTCTTCAACCTGTTAACTGTTATTCTCAGCCCCTCGAATATTTGCTCGAGAGTGAGAAACTCAGTTTTTAATGTGAACATATTTCTGCTAGGATAATTTGAGGTAATTTCCTCTGCAAAAGTAACTTGATTGACCATTCTGAAGCGGTACATCAACTTTAGTACCTAAAGCCTTCACTAGAGACTCTGCTTCTAGCCTGAAGCTTTGAAGTGAGTCTGGTCTGTTACTTGGTGCATTCAGATCTAGCAATGGTAATAAAGGTTAGCTATACTTAACTCCTGATTGCAATAATTCAACTTCAGCAGTTTGATAGCTTCCACATAATTACTCTCAGTGAGAGCTAAGTTATTTATAACCTTTTTAGCTTCCCCTTTGAGAAGACTAATCAGGTATGAAAATTTAGAAATTGGGTCAAGATAAGACCTGTTATGGATATGAACTTCAAATGAAGTCCAAAATGTGTCCCAATTTTCTTCATCCAGCCCTGCAAATGTAGGTAAGTCTAAAGTAGGTAGACGAACCTCAGGTAATTGATTACTGGATTGAGACATAGTAGAATTTGTATTGGTTGATGGTTTACTATACTGGATAGTACATCAAATTTATCTTGAGTCTCATCTTCGTGTTGTGAAATATTGCTACAATTTGATCTAATTCCTCTAGATCAGTTTCAGTAGCATTCAGTGAGTTAGATAAGACTGACTTGCTGATTTAACTTGATCAAACTTAAGATTAGCTACTCTCACTGATGATTCTAGTAGATAGTAATCAATGGGAGTTGCCTTGGACAAATCATCAGACTTATTGATTAGTCTAGTTAAATGGCCTTTGAGGCCAATATAGGTTCTCCTTAATTGCTCAGGAGTAGCCATGTTAGCTTTAAGTCCAAATTTCATAGGACTTGATTGAATATTACTAATGAAGCTGGGAAATTGTTCATTAGTTGATAATTAATATTGAGTATAGCCTGAGTTCTGGCTAAATTAAACTCTACCTCACTTTGAGGTTAAATGTCCCTACCTAACAAGTATATAGCTAAAGATTTTGAGTGGTGTCTGCATGTCACCATTAACTTTCGTCCGGCTAGCCCATCATTATCACCATTAGATGTAATGGTGATCATACAGCAACACTCAAAACCACACACAAAAATAATGAATACACAAATAATTGATATGGAAGCACTCTAATCAGAGTTACTGTAATGTTGAATCCCACCCTTGCTAGGGTCAGCACAAAATGTATAATGTATGTACTACTCATTAGTACAGGACTAATTGTAAGAATTTCTTGGTTGTATCCAGTTCTAAGAGACCAAATGTTGTTTTGGTTTCTGAGAACGGATACAGTTTAATGGTAATGGTATGTACCAGTTCGATAAGACCAAATGTTGTTCTGGTCTGAGAACTAAATGGTTAATATTAAAGATATTTATCCGGTTCGAAAAGGACCAAAATGTTGTTTTGGTGCTTAGAACCGATATAGTGAAATATTAATTGGCATCCGGTTCGAAGAGACCAAAATGTTGGGTATCTGGGCTTGAACTCAGAAAATAAATTGTTTAATTATTATATTAAAATAATCGAAGGACCACCCGCTTTTGAGAAAAGGGAAAACAAATAAAATTGATCATTAGAATGACACCAGAGAACCAGTGTCTATGGAAAACATTCAATGGATATTCACTTGAAAATAATGAAGACTGTAATTATTAATTAAAGTCAAAGCCTCAAATATCAACATTGGGGGTTATTTCTAGAAATTCATATATATCTAGGAACCAGTGTGGTTCGTCACTAGTTCATTATAGCATTGGTATTATGGTAAATCTAACTACAACATATGTAAATATATGGTAATCAAATTATATTCATTTCAGATCATATTATAGAAGCAATAATTAAATTGAATAAATTTATAAGAAAATGGGTCTTAGCTGTAAGACGATTTCTAACGCCAGTTCATCACGTCCTCGTGATCACAGAATCCCCATAGATAAATGACTCGAGGTAAATAACACGATTGATGACAATCTTGCTGGCGTCTCAAATACACGCTGTAATACAAGAAATATAAAGTAGCAATTGACTAGGCTACAAATTGTGCTCATATATTCATGAAGCTGAACTGAGTAATAAATATTACTAACGTTTGATTGTGATTAATAATCTTCCTAACGACAAACTACTCACTAAGGCACTAACTACCAAGATGCATCAAAAGAAAGAAACCTGTGAGCGTAACCGAGTACTAAGGTTTGCCGAGAGGAGCGTCTGCTGGACTCAGTGTTCACTGCCGTGCACACTCAATTACGGTCCGGATGGTAATTGTAGACGCTGGGTTCACTATTGAGGCACTAGAGAACACTGGCAAGTAAATTCCACTTATTAATTGAGTGTCGACGTAATTCTTATCGACAAGAATTCTCAATTAATGCCACGTGCTTCACCACGCTGTCTCGTGCGTGTGCCTTGTTGATGTAGTAATGGCGTAATGGCGTCTCCCTCTCCCCGCTCTCGCATTCACCACGGAAATTATTAAACACAAATTATTCTTTCCCGCGTAATTATGGATGAAATGCGATAATATGAACTGGGTGAAATTATAGGGAATTAATAATTATAATATTCTCGATAAATGATCTCTAGCGAGAAATGGAGATAATATTTATACTTCTCCAGAGCATTCGATCGTAACAGAATAAAAACTGTTACTGAATAATTCAATTAATAACTCTTGATTTACATTATCAGGAGTAATATTATCAGCAATATGCTCAGATTAATTTATAATAAACACTATGGTTAGGTGGAGAGCTACTGCAAAAAGTAGTTAATAGTAATTTATCATAATAATAATGGATGATAAGTGTTGGAAATTTCCAACAC
>WNGS01009848.1:0-14137 GCA_020271785.1 Procambarus virginalis | reverse complement strand
ATATGCACATCTCACATTCGCTCAAAAACATGCCTCCCCTACCCTTACTGTAGCATATAACAAATTCAAATATTCTCATAAAAGCAAGTCTCTCATGTAAAATAAGCCTTCTGCAGTCACCTTCTTTTCTGACGTCATCATCCCTAATGCGCTGTAAGCGCCAGAGCTTCCAGCCAACGTGCTAAATGCGGATCCCAGGAGGTTCACACATAAGTGTGAACTATTAATCTGGCTTAATACCTCACCTATACTCTGTGCTTCACCAGAGTCGATATTCAGCTACAATAGCTCGTATTTTCGCTCATTGCTCCTATTTTTCTGTTATTCATAAACCTCATCAAACCATCCTAACCTAACCTAACCTAACTTATTATTTATAACAAACAAATACATACAGACCAGTTGTTGTTGTTTAGTGACATCACGAAAAGCGACCTCAGGTATAGGGATGAGGTATTGTTGGCCATTAACATATAAGTGTCAAGGTATCACAGCACCTGACTTGTCAAACTATGTGTGACGTCACCAGATGACCAATGCGGCCTTTAGCGTCCTACTGGCATGTGAATTTGATGTTATTATTCAAAAATGACTAGACTATCCATCCCCACCTAACCTAATCAGAGGTTTAAGAATATACATTTTATAGTTTTTTATTATTTTATTGGTAATAAAAGTTTACATTCTAGTCTCAACAGCAACATTGTAATGGGGAACAAGCATGATATTTTAGATGTTGGTTATATCAATCCTAGATCCTGGTAATTTTTTGAAAGGGAGACCAGTTCCTCTGCCACATCAAATCTGGAAGAATAAATACCATATTAGCAACACATAATAATATGAATAATAAATAAGCGATATTATGAAAGACAATATATAGCAAACATCTAGAAATATACTTACAGCTCAGTAATATGAGGATTCATCACACAGCGATAGACATTTATCCTGTCCATCAATGCAAAATGTCTTTTTGCAATTAGGCATTGCAAAATTAGAATATGCAAATTGAATTATCTTCCTATCGTTCATATTATATTCCCCATATTCGAATAAAGTTTCAAATTTATGCAGTGCAGCTCTCAATTTCAGGCGACATAATTGATAGACGAAAAACATGGCATAGGCTCCACAATAATAGGAGTCCATACTCTGTATACGTTGTGTGAACATGTAAACTTTATAATCTTCAAAATAAGAAAGGAAGTCTTGTAAATAACGTGAATGGAATTCCATCTTCACCCCAAAACTGTCCAACAGGGCGATAATGGCTCCTGAAGGTTTATTGTGTACATATACAGTCATCCAATGACCCATCATCGTTGCAGGGGATTTCTCATCTAAAGTATTTAAAATAAATACCACTGGCTCTTTATTTAATTTCTTAAAGATTCTCCGTACATCGTTCGCTAAATAACATCCGATATATATGGCTTCTTCCCCTAAATATATATTTTTCAACCCATTGTTTATTTCTATACAATTCATGTTTCTTAAGCTCTCGTTTCACAAATAATACGTCGGTCAGCATTAATTTTCATAACCCCAGTAGTAGGGCCAAACAGCAGTATAACTTTATTTCCCACTATGGCTGTATTGAATTCCAATGTAATTCTTAAATTCCCTGTCGCTTCCAAGGAAACTGTACCCTTTATTTCTTCTGGTAATAAATTAAAGACCAGCAGAGTTTGACCTTTAACGAACGATTCGTAGGACAAAATATTATCTACATTAAATCCTACAGCATTCAGGACCGTATAATATAATTTCGAACATTTATGGGGGAAATCACACGCTATATTAAATAAACTCGTGCCGTTCACTGAGATATATACGTTGCTCAAGGCGGAATTGTTGAAATATAATGGGTTTAAGGTATAATCTCCAGAAATAGCTTCCATATCAATAATGGCCATGTATAATTTCTCAGGGATCACTCCACCCCAGGGTTGGTCCATAGTTAATGATTTTTGGCCCTGTCCTAGAATATAGGTTTTAAATAGGGTTTTATCAAATATATACGTTACTGCTCCATTATTTTGGGTGAGTGCTCTATTAATAGCTAGTAGCCCAGAAGGGAATGGGGTTAATCTATCGATCCATAAGCGGGCCATATTTATATTATATTTATAATTAGCAGTTGCTGTATCACTGCCAATAACCCATTTATCACTATTTAACTCCAAACGTATTCTTACATCTACGTTATCCAGCAAATATTCGCTAATAGATGCAATATCCAGTAGTAACTTAAAGCACGTATAAATGCCCTGTTCTTTCATATTAGCCATTTTCTCATCCTGATCTATCGTGGTCGTAGCAAAATACGGCGTATCAATTTTATTAGGTATCGTTAGCGCCTCTTCTTTATAAAAATGCGCTAGATGCTTAAAACGATCTATTTTACATTTGGAAAGAGTCGTTAGCAGCTTTATATACGCCCAATATGAAAATAAAGAATTACTTTCAACTACTTGTTCGTTGAAATATACCACTACTGTTTTAAAAAGAGTTTGTGATAATCCATTGGCTACAGTCACTTTTTTGCTCGAATCTATTGCGGCGTCATCTTCTGTTAATTCTATCCCCACTTCTAAGGCTAGGGATGACATATCCAGGAAATGACCAGGAATGCCAGGGATTCTAAATTCTATATACGAGTCCTTAAATTTATTAATTCCTAAATTAACAGGTAAAATATCAATATTTTTCCTGCTGGCTATAGTGGACTCGATCATACGTGCTGAATTAAGTTTGGGAAATCCATCTGTTACAGCCACTGTGTAACTTTCCAAAGGGGATTGTAGTCCCGCTCCTAGTGTCGTAGTAGTATTCATGCTGGATGCTATGAAAGGAATGAATTGCAATTTACGCAAACACGTCATTATATCTCTTATTCTTCTTCTTATTCTGTTTTGTGAAACTGCGAATAAGCGCTAATTTTGTGGCCTTAGCCTTTCTCTTAGACTTTTTCCGCCTTTTACCACCACCTAAAATCTGACGTCCTACTCCCTTCAATGATTCGATCCCATGCTTCTTCATTGACTTTTTAAAGGAATGTTCGCCTGTTTGCATGTCTTGCAATACATTCTGCCCCATACTTAAGACGGCAGGAGCAAGTGTTCTCATTAAAAATGGCGCTGCTTTACGGGCCAAACCAGTGAGGAAACTGAATATTCCACCTCCTCTTATATGACTCCTATTGAATATTCTAATATCACTCAGCCCACCTCCTTTATATGAGGCAGGTGGACTGATTAAGAATAATATTTCGTCTACAGACGGAGGGATGAAATTGACGCGCATTTTGTAGCTTGCAGATGAGTAATGAGGCTCGGAACTGTAATGTCCTTATTATATAGACCCAATTCGGGGTCGTATATGTAAAACAGCTGTTGTGCTTCCTCGTTTATCAAAATAAATAGGAGTCCCATTAGGATCTGTTACTGCAATACTTATACTATCCAGTACATTTGTATTTAGAGGTTTATATAGTTTCCTATTCGTGCTTTCACCTCCCTGCAAAGACACTACGTCTAATATATTCACTAATAAATTCCCATACATCGTGGGTGCGATTTTATCACAATAAACACACAAGTAATCCATCATGCCCCTGGGTTGAGGAGGGTAGGGACATGTGTCGGATATGTGTGTTTCATCCAAATAATTCTTGTGTACGTATATATCATAATGTTTATGCTGATCAGTTCCCAAAACTTTGCCGATGCTCGCCCCAAAAGATAGGGAAATCCTGCATATGGCTCGTTTATCGTCATAATACAATACATCCTCATCGCTGCTAGCGGTATTGAACTTTACTCTATTGGAAATTGATCCATATTTAATATATGCATCTGCATATTTAGGGAAATGCCTCTTATAGCCATCAGACACAAAACTCAAATCGTTCTGTGAAAATATATGGGTAATTTCATTATTGATGGCGTATATAATTTCCTTTATGCCACCAGCTAAAATATTAGTTTTCGGTAGAAATTTAGAATGTTTGTAACTAATTCCTTTAGCATCTAGGTACATAATTCTCACTCGGATATAACTTTCCAGATCATCCGATCTTATTATGTAATATGACGAAGGTAATAATATATTCTGGAGACACATTTCGTAGGAACGTCTAGAATCCAGCACGAGTTGATTATACAGTCTGTTTTCAAAAGCACTAGGTTCATTATTAGGAAATAAATCTGTATTAGAAACACTTGTGGCGTAAATAACGTGAGAATCCATTGCTGGACTATGAGTGAATAACCTAAAAACAAAACAGCACATCTATTTATACACTCACCTTTAGTAAGCTAACCATGATGCTCCTCCACCCACTTTAGGGCGTTTAGTTTCTCCAGCAGTTGTAGTAGCAGGAGCATGTGCCCGTTTTCTTCTTAGTACCACGTCATCATTAAATACTTGTTTACGAGATTCTGTATTCCTAAACATATCTCGTGGAGTTGAGGTTAAAGAGATGAATAATTTAACTAGAGGTAATTTTTCTCGTGGGAATACAGAGCGGTGAATCGTCATTTTAGTTAAAATATCATCAATTATGTTTATTCCAGTCACTGGCATTTGCAGATTCCCATTGACGTCCCATTGCACCATCTTGCTTTCATCAAAATAATTCAACAGCGAAGTAGCATAATCATGATCTTTAGCTTTCAATTTTAAATGTACCAAATGTACTATTGAAGGATTAGCTCGTACTGAAACTGGTGCTACTGGAGTAGTTGCTGCTGGTGTTGGAGCTAGTGATGGCGCCACTTCTGCTTTCTTTACTACTGGTACTTTTGCAGGTCCTTCATCGATGGATTTACGAGGTACTAGATAATATTCTTTCATTTTTTATTTATTAAATAACCTGGAAATTAGACTAGCAGCTATGGGTAATAATATACCGAGGATACTGCCTCCTTTGCGAGTCAATAAAATGCGCTTTTTGTTCGAAATTGAGGGTTTCTTACAAGCCAGCGAATGCAAGGTGTCTCTGTATTTCTTCAATTTAACTATAACTTTCTTTTTAACCGGAAGCCTATTTTTCAGAAAATTTTTGAAAATCTCTGACAAGCAATGAATATGTGGTTTTTTAAACTGAGCAATCAATTTTTTCCTGGCTGAGGAATTAAGTTTGCTCAGCAAGGTCACCAACTCTCTGTACTTGTATACTAATGGCTTCTTCATATCTTCAACAAATCATCAGCATCAATCCACTGATCAAATGAAGAATCGTAGCCTTCGTACCTTACTTTATACTGTAATTTATTATTGGGCAATGTACGTTTACGTAGTACTTTCTCAATATTAAAAGCAGCTGGTAAATGGGTTAGGGTTAATTCTTCCTTATAAAACCCACCGTCAATAGGCTTGTTATTCAAATCTTGTAAAAAATATAATGGGATAGGCTGGCTTTTATCTATACGAATAATTCTGAAAATTTCTTCCGTGTTTTGTCTAGCAAAGCCTTTCTTGAATGTCGAAATTCTGTTGGAGAGAGTAATGCGAACTGTGTCCCCGACAGCTAGTAGAGAACTAACACCAGCTTTAGGTTTGTCCTTACTTTTATACATGAGATTGAACTGTTTCTTTATATCTTGTGGACGAGATAAAGCATGAACGTCAACTGGAGTCCGACCACCTAACCCTCGGTGGGGTGTTGTGTTATACGCCTTTATGATATCAGGCAATATGGGCAGATATCTCGAGGTATTGTGCGCAGTCATATATTTATAAATCTTGGTTTTCATGGTACGTATAAAGCGTTCGGCGATAGCGGCTTTTGTTTCTTGAGAAAATACGCTATACAGTTTAATATTTTTAGCTGCTAACATTCGTTGCATATGAGAATTATAAAATTCTCCCCCTCTATCTGTATTAATTTTACGTATTCCTTGGAAATATGAGGATTCCAATATATTTTTCAGAGCTTTACTCACAGTCTGCCCGTCTTTGCGTTTCAGAGGTGCGACTTGCGCATACCGCGAAAAAATATCAACACAGACGAGAATGTATTTAATATCATCATTATGTTTAGCTAATAATCCCATTTCTGCTAAATCACAAGCTAAATATATACGGGGTTTAGGACTCAGTACCTTTCTTCGCTGAAATTTGCGAGGTTTTAATGCATGCAAAGTGTAGGCTTTAGACGATTTCAAGTATTCTTTGACATCCGATAAAGTCATATCTGGTTTTATGGTTTTAGCTGCTTTATACAACCTATCAACCCCCCCTAACCCTCCTGAGGATTTGGGGTTATAATAAATTTTATCTAGTACGTGCTCCATCTTCTAATAAAGTGATATCAGATTGTATGGGTTTAGTTGTTTTATACATCCGATATACCAACCCCCCTAACCTCCCCTTGTTTGTTGTTGTTGTTGTTGTTGTTGGGGAACACATCCTATACACCTTACCCCCCTAACCTCCCCTTGTGGTTGTTGTTGTTTTCATTTAGTACGTTCACCATTGGTATACAATTTCGTATGGATGCTCACCAACAATATTGCTACGGAAGGTGATGCATTCAGGGGTTTTTACTCCTAAATCCACCAATAAATATCCATAAGGTTTACTGATGGCTTTCTTGTAGATATCCAAAAGCTTTTTAGAATCTTGTTTTCCAAATAACTGCCGCCCTAAAGTCTCAATTTGAGCTAAATCTCTAGATTTCACTAGTATGAAATGGGAGGCATTTAAACTGATACTTCTAGCATATTTCCCAGAGAAAAATATATTTTGGGTAATTAATATGCACGAAATAGCGAGATGTCTGCCTTTAGTGAAGATATCAGACACGATTTTGGAATTGGCAGATTCGATGAACAAGTCATCGATAATAATTAAAATAGGGGAGTCGTCTGTACGTTCATCTAAAGGGTTGATTATTTCAGGTTGAGCTATTATTTTCTTGTTAATTACTGGATCGTCTAGCAATGCTTTGTAACTGCCCCCACATATAATAATACTAGAGAATTTCAGATGGTATTTTTGTACGAGTTTAGTGCACAAATGAGATTTCCCGCCATTGGAGAAACCTGCAATGATTATTCTGCTAGGTTCATTGAAAATATCGAGTTGTTCTTCAGTGATAGGTGAACTATCCATGACTCGTGTTGGGTTTGTACTGACATAAGTATGATAAGGACATTATATTTAAACATGGGAGGTTGCATAAAAAACATCAAAGTATACATTTCATAATTTTTTTATTTATTTTGCATAGAACATTTTTCAAAACATAGGTTAGGGGGACAAGGATTTATAAAACATCAGAGTATACATTTCACGATTTTTTTATTTTTTATATAGAACAGAACATTTTCAACATAGGTTAGGGGAGACTGCATTTTCAGAACATCAGTGATGAATCAGGGGCCCCACAATTTTTCAAAACATCAATGATAGGTTAGGGGAGGTAGCAATTTTCAAACACAAAGATAGGTTAGGGAGGTAGCAATTTTCAAACACAAAAGATAGGTTAGGGCAGGTTGCAAATTTTCTATCGCCAATTTTCTTCAGTCACTAATTGTGAGGATACGTCTTGTTCACCAGTGCATCGCGTTTTCCCCACATATTGAATATGGGATGGAATCCACGTCTCACAGGACGTGCAGCAGCAGGTGCAGGTTCATCCTCCTCATTCTCTTCTTCATGTATTTCTGCTCGAGGTATATCTGGGTGTCCATACGCCAAAGACTGTGTAGGACTCAGTACATAACGTTTATCGTCAAAGGCGGACAATCCACGTTTTGTAGTGAGACAGGTACACATACGGCCTTTAACATTCCTAATAGATCTGGATTGGAACCTCTGCCCAATATTTAACTCTAAAGCACTTTGGAAAGCTGCATGAGTGAGTTTAGACTGATGATAAGTGGAAATTCCTTTACAACGACAGATCTGAACCTGATCTTGAGTGAGAATTGAGTACATTTTAGGCTTCAGTGCAATGAGCTCCTTGATAATTTTGGCCCCAACTTCAGATTTTAACAATCCCAATTGACCTTTGCGAGAGTCATCGAAATAGGGATTTTCAGGAGGGAAATTGCTGAAATCCATATGCTGAGATAAAGGTATTTTATTTAATTCCTCAAAAGCATTTGGACAGGTTAATTCAATCAAATACGAATCTGTATCCGTATACAGCAATCTAGCTTTGTCTCCATAATGAACTTTGATGGTATTGTACCAAAAATCATATAGGATCCTCTTAGCTATTTGCAAGATCTGGAATCCCAAATAGGTTGGTGTATTGACTTTAAGTGATTGTTTCTTAACCGTGCAAATGACTCTGTCTTCGCTCAACAAAATGCTCCGTTTGAAGAACGGATTACGTGCAAGCTTTTGGAATTTGTCTCGAGATGTAACTAAATAATGCTGATCACCATATTTACTCACATTTGTTAAACTCTTGCCGTAAATTGCATTTGATACTAGCTTGAACGCTTTACCCTTAATGGCGCAAGGAGTATTTGCACGTTCACGAGCATTTGTTTCGACAAATTCCTTAAGGTACTTGCTTTGTTGGAATTCATAAACTGCATTAACCTTAGCTACTTCTAATCCCAATTTCATCAGCATCTGAAGCAAATCTAAACTGACTAGATAATCTTTTTGAGGGAGATGAGAAGCAATTAATTTATTGTTTTTCTTGGGGAGTTTGCGATCTTCGGTATTTAAAATATGTTTGCTATAATCGGACAGAAGATCGGTTGAAATATTAGCATGCGACAGGGTTAAGGGTAAATCATCGGTGTATCGAGCTACCTCAGGTGCGACATGCTTGGTATCACACATGACCCAATATCCCTTATCCCCATCACATGCAATATTTTCCAATCCTTGTTGGAGCCAATCATTACATTCGGCAGCAGATAATTTACGGATCCCACCTTGAGGAAGCAGTTCTGTCATACAGGTGGCGTATAAGCCATTAAAATCCAAATACAGAATATATTTATCAGTACTAGAAGGATCAGCACCCGTATGCTCATTTTGTACACTTGTGTGTTGCCGCACAACAGAGGTAAATCCGCCTCTTAGATTTCTACGCAATACATCGTACAAATGGGGATCAGAAATAGAGTCCAAGACAACTTGAGTCTTAAACAAGAAAGCGTCCCATGCAAAACTAGATAACGAGACATAGTGTGTAATGTCTAACTTGTACAGCTCAAGCATGGTCTTGCGCCATACAGTAAACACATCACACAATAGTCCAGTATCTACTTTCAAATAGACCTTCAAGTAATCCCCAATGGTCTTGCATTCCGCTAATCTAAAGACTTCTTTAGCCTGTGTATAATCGGTCTCGCTTATGGCCTCGTGCTTTAAACTATTGAAAAAGGCTTCGGGAGGAGGAAGAGCCGGTTCATTTAATTTCTCCAAAGATGAAATATAGTCATAACAGAATACTTGTTTACCTGTCTTTAATAAATGATGGGCAGCTGCAGGGACGTCATCTAGCATAACTGAGGTGTAAGTGGTGGGTTTACCTTCCTTGATATGTTCTTTAGCTAGTTTTTCAGCCCACCATTTAGTAAAGCCAGACTATCCATAAACCGAAGTTTACCGATATCTACTTTCATGAACTTAAATCCATCTTTGGAGGCAATATCAATTTTACGGTTAGGGAGGTTAGACAATTCATTTAAAATTACCCCGAGGTCATAAGCTGCATTGTGAGAGAAAGTGTACAAATATTTATATGAATTTCTGCACAACATGTTACACCTACGGCAATAGGCTGCTAGATAATTATTAAATTCAATAGCATGATCATGATGACGGTGCTTGTCCATAGCTGATTTGAATGGCCTATAACACATTTCACATGTGGTCTGACGTCTATGGGCTTGCCAATGTGCACGTGTCATAGATATTTTGTATTTAGGCATGGTAGATTTAATTCTCTTCCATGACTTCTCCAAAGTATCTATGAAATGATTCACAGGGTCATCTCCCATATACGTTAATTTCTCTACCACCTCCAATTCCCTGTTGATGATGATAAAAGCATATGCCACGGCTTTGTGACGCTTTTCAATCATACCTTGGGGATTGGAGGGGTCCAACAAGCACTCGAAATCATAATAGGCCGTGTGAGAAGGACCATAAGCACGACCGTAATTTTTGAACTTAATTTTATGACCTTCAGGGTAAAATTTCAATGTTTGTTTAACTTCACATGACTCTTCGTGATCACGCATAGCATCAGGTGACAAATGAATTAAGCACGAATGGCAAAAAATATGATTGTTGGTATTTTACTTGAATTACTGCGCATGTTGCGAACATATTGATTGAAATCTTTAATGAGCACAAGATGCTGATCCTCTAGCATGAGCAATGGTACTTTTCGGGCGGAATGTTCCCTGCCTTTCCTAGCTAAGCTAATGTAGTACCTATTGTCTTCACGTGTAAGCACATAGATAAAATACTTAATTTATTTATACTTTCAATTTTATTGATGTTATCATACGTTATGGGTATTTCAATATCCTCACTCCAACGGACAAATCTAAGACACCACCTGGCAGATTTGGAACGCCTGACAATGTTATTTGATGTCATCCCCTGAGCAAGACATATATATGCAGCTAAACATTGGATCAAACATATATTTTGTTCCCCTTTAGGGTTGAAAACATGTTTTGAACCGCGCAATTTATCTGGATATGGCACGTATTCTCCTAGACGGATGGGATGCTGAACAGCTATAGAATTATATAAAAACCAGAAATGCTCTGTATACCTAGACTCGAACCTTCTGTCTCGGCAAAGAACTCTTCTAACTTATTATCTAATTCAGCAATCCATTGATCTACGACAACACTAGCCTCATGTCTAGTTACAGTGCGTTGCTCAGCCCTTATAGGCAACTCTCCCTCAAAATCAGGTTCATTTTCTTGATTAAGCCGTTGTAAATTGAATGTAAAATCGGGTATATTAAAAGGGCAGGAGGCAAATTGGGTGAACGGCATCAAACAAGGATTCTATTTGCTGAATAAAATAATCACGATATATAGTTAAATAATGGGCAGGATCTCCTTGGGCATGATCTGGGATGCTATATGAATGGCGTATGTACCCCCCATTGAAATTATTGATCACTTCAAGCACTTCGGGTTGAGGAGGAGGAAGCAAAACATCTACCTGCTGTTGCTGTTCCTGAGGTGGCGGCGAATTAGCGATAGGCTGGCTGGCTTCCATATCGGAATCTGCTTCCCAAACCAAATGCAGGGAGTCTTCTTCGTCCTCCAGTTGAGAACCTATAAGTAGCAAGAATAGTGAATTTTAATAAATAAAATTAAATATATAGGAACTTAATAATAATAATAATAATGTCGTTATTGAAATATGCTGATAATAATAATTATTGAGGAAGTTACTTACAATTCAAACTTTCCCTGTTGTCATTATCTTCTGGTGTTGGTGAGCGAGCTCGGCTCGTGCTAGGCTCTTCACCACCTCCTCCACGAGGATATTCTTCCTCTACCTCCACTACCTGCTGAGTTGGCGAGCCTAAAATAATAGAAATGTTAATGATAATAATTAACGATGATAAATATGATATTTATATAAATATATCTGACAAGAATTGTGAATGGTATTGCAGAATAGTGTAATTGACTTACTTTCATATTGGACGCTTTGGTGCGATGATGCATCTGAGTGCTCTGAATCAGAACTAGTATCAGACTCGGGGTCATCTAGATACATGCAAAATGGACATGCATCGGAGTGGCGACCTGTAGATTTCAAATAATTTATATAGCTATACATATATATTTTTAAGGAATGCTGCATAGCTCTATACTTAATTGTAAATACTAATTCATATATAAATTTAGCTGCTATTGTGCAATTTTCTATAGTATCTTTAAATATACTATGACTCGTAACAGATGTTATAAAACAATGATACTTACGGGTAGCACAAATCAATTTGGAGCACGAGGGACAAATCTTATCATAATGTCCACGAGATATCTCCGAACATTGCATACAGTAAATAACGCACTGATGCCGAGGATTGGCGGTGAATGTTATCCTACATTCAGCACATCTCGCCTGGCACAGGTGGAATGGTCCTAGTTTAGGAGCCTTGCAAAGTTCACAAATATACATGGTTGAGTTGATAGATACGAGTCAACGAAGTTCGTTAATGCACCAGTGCTGGAGCTAGTTCAGAGTGTTAGCACAGGAAACCTGAGTTGAACTGTCCTTTGGGCTGGGGGAGGTCCTTATAAGGACAGCTCGCCTGCTGCCAGACGTACGATGCTGCTCAAATTGCGGTACGACATTTGGGTAGCTATTATAGTTTTGAACTTATTACTGTATAATGAATGATTACAGTTTTGGATGACTAAAATGTATATTCTTAAACCTCTGATTAGGTTAGGTGGGGATGGTTAGTCATTTTTGAATAATAATATGCTAGTAGGACGCTAAAGGCCGCATTGGTCATCTGGTGACGTCACACATAGTTTGACAAGTCAGGTGCTGTGATACCTTGACACTTATATGCTAATGGCCAGCAATACCTTATCCCTATACCTGAGATCGCTTTTTGTGATGTCACTAAACAATGACAGCAACTGGTCTGTAGAATGTACTTGTTTGTTATAAATAATAATAATAAGTTAGGTTAGGTTAGGATGGTTTATCGGGTTTATGAATAACAGAAAAATAGGAGCAATGAGCGAAAATACGAGCCAATGTAGCTGAATATCGACTCTGGTGAAGCACAGAGTATAGGTGAGGTATTGGGAGTGATTAAGAGTTCACACTTATGTGTGAACCTCCTGGGACCGCATTAGCACGTTGGCTGGAAGCTCATTGCGCTTACAGCGCATTAGGGATGATGACGTCAGAAAAGAAGGTGACTGCAGAAGGCTTGCTTTTAAAACATGAGAATTTTTACTGAATGAATATTTAATTCTATATGCTACAGTAAGGTGTAGGGGAGGCATGTTTTTTTGAGCGAATGTGAATGTGCATATGTATTTATGTATATATATTTTTGCGTTATGCAGTAATATTGGATTACTACTGAAATTGCATTGGAATCACCACGCTTGGCAGGGACTATTAGTTTATGAAGCAATATTGGATTACTACTGAAATTGCATTGAAGTCACCATGCCTGGCAGGAGACTGTTTTCATACAAATGGATGTTAGTGGGTTTTCATTTTTATTTGTCCTATGATAAATAAACGATCCTTGAAGACAAAGCTTAAATTACATTCTCTAGAAAGGCGAAGAATAGTTGTATCATGATAGAGCTGTGAATGAATGAACATGATAAACTGGGATATTCATAGGCTATTAAAATTATCAACACTAGACAGAACATGAATTAATGGGCATAAATTGCAATGAGTTTTAGATTTAGGAAAAAGACCTGGGTAAATACTGGATTGGTAACAGGGGTGAACTCATTTCTTATGTTGATATGAAATCTTAGACAATGGGAAACAGTATGGCAATACCTTATTGAGAAAAAACGAGCATATAATGGTTAGCGCTATTGCACATTAGGCTGGACAGAAGACAGCATTTGAATCCCCCTTTGCTATAAATATTGAAAAAAATGGGAATAAATACACTATAACAGAAACGGACTTAAGACAGGGAGATGGAGACGGGGTGACCATTAGCGATCCCTGAGGTAATGAAAAATGATGGGGCCAGGAGCCGGCCTTTTAATCCCCAGGTAAGTTGATGACGTCATTAACCATTAGCGATGCCCGTGCATGGGTCAGCGGGGTAACGAAAAAACATGAGGACATATCGTGCCGTTGAATCTCACCGGGGTAACGAAAAACATGAGGACATATCGCGCGTTGAATCTCACCGGGGCAACGAAAAAACATAAGGACATATCGCGGCCGTTGAATCTCATCGGGCTAACGAAAAAACATGAGGACATATCGCGGCCGTTGAATCTCATCGGGCTAACGAAAAAACATGAGGACATATCGCGGCCGTTGAATCTCACCGGGGTAACGAAAAAACATGAGGACATATCGCGGCAGTTGAATCTCACCGGGCCAACGAAAAAACATGAGGACATATCGCGGCCGTTGAATCTCACCGGGGTAACGAAAAAACATG
>WNGS01009845.1:52450-69954 GCA_020271785.1 Procambarus virginalis | reverse complement strand
ACTGGTGAAGTTGGTGCCACACGTCACTTTGAACCTCTCTTGGAAATCCATACTGGGTGAAGATCTTCAATAGTTGTTTCACCCAGTAGCAGCCGTAATGTTCTTTACTGGAAACTGCTATGGGGAATCTGGTGGTAGGACACAGGATGGTTAGCATATAGGCGTGCCAGAACTGGTTCGGGGTAAGGACCAACACAGCTATGATGAGTCTGTGGAAAGGTTCTGCAGGCACCTGGATAGGATTCAACGGCGCCTTGGGATAGAGATGTTAGGTTACCTGCCATCTGAATGTATGACACTGTTGTACGTACTTTTTGACGTTTTAAACCATACCTGGCCAGTAGTAGTCTTGTCTGATTCCGTGGTAGGTTTTGTTAAAACCAAGTGAGAAAGTGCTCCGTGGACCAGTGTAGAATATCGGGCCGTAGGCTGGTGGGAACACTAGTTGTTCGACATTGGCCCAATCGTCATCCTCCTTCAGCTTACTGGGTCTGTACCTGCGGTAGAGCAACTCATTCTCTAGGAAGAACCCAGGGATACTGTCAGGTTGAGTCTCAGCCTGGAAGAATATGGGGTTAATGAAGGACTCCCTCTGTAACTTACGGAACTCCAACCTAGTAAGATTCGGTGGTAGATTCTGAGGTCTTGAGGGACAGCGGTAGCAGTAGAGTCAGCTGGTTGCAGTTGTGCAGCTTGTGCACGGGTGGTCACCAAAACCGGAGGAGAAACTTCATCACTTTCTTGGACCTCTGCTGGAACATACTCAAAGATGGGATTATCCATGACAGAGGTACACACCAGGGGTTTGTCCATGATGATCAGGTTGGGCGGCTGCAGATCTTCTGCCAAGTCGTTGCCCAGGAGAAGTTGCACTCCAGGCATGGGAAAAGGCTTTTCCCTGATGGCGACTTGGACTTCACCGGTCACGAAGGGACAATCCAGGTGGACTCTGGAAAGTGGATACGGAGTGGTAGCAGTGAGGTCAGTGATAAGGACGGTTTCCCCAGTGTAGGTGATGTTAGAAACAGCCGATTTCAATATTATGGACTGAAGAGCCGCTGTGTCCCTCAAGATCTTCAATTTGAAACGTCCCTCCGAATTTGTACCGTTGGTAGAGACAGTTCCAGGATACAGGTGTTTACTGAAGAGAGAAAGATCATTAACATGAACACCAACATTCATCACAGGCTTACCGGGCTTAAGAGGAGTCTGTTTGGGTTTTGTAGATTCATTATTGCCTTTGTATGAGACTTCCCACATTTATCTATGGTATGTCCATAGAG
Organism: Procambarus virginalis; assembly: GCA_020271785.1. Lineage (NCBI taxonomy): Eukaryota > Metazoa > Arthropoda > Malacostraca > Decapoda > Cambaridae > Procambarus > Procambarus virginalis. Next base: position 68,671 of record WNGS01009845.1, on the reverse strand, counting down.
TTTGCAATACTTACAATACAATTGAGAGCTCGCTTGATCTGTACTTACTTTATCATAACTGTACCAAGACTTCTTACTGGAAGGTGGGTCTGGTGTCAGCCGGTGGATGAAGCTGTAGGTGTCAGCCGACTTCGCACATTTGATGTAGTCGGTTTCTTCTTTATCTGCTAAATATAAACGGACGGAAGGGGGGAACACGTCTCAAGAATTCCTCAACTAGCATGAGGTGACGAGTTCTGCAAATGTAGAGACATGTGCTGCTTCCAGCCATTTCATGAAATATCTTTTCTTTGTCAGTATAATCATTCCAATTCCCAAGCCAAATCAAGAGAATGCTTTCCGCCCAATTTCCCTTACTAGCTGCATTTGCAAAACATTCGAGAGAATGGTCCTAAACCGTCTCCTCCATAGAATAAGAACCATGCTATCCCCCCAGATATATGGCTTCATGCATGGAAGGAGTGTGCATCATTGCATCACCACCTTTCTTACCCTGCACACTGAATAGTCATATACCACCTTCCTAGATCTTAAGTCTGCCTTTGATATTGCAAATAGACATGTTATCTTGAGTGAGCTTGCAAGAATGAATATTGGTGGTCGGCTTCTTTGTTGGATCAGGGGTTACTTATCCAACAGGAAGTCATCTGTATTTTTCCAGGGGCATAGGAGTGTAACAAGAGACTTTGAACTAGGTACCCCGCAGGGTGGTGTCCTCAGTCCTACCTTATTTAATATCTTAATAAACACGCTGTTAAACTCTATACCGAGCAAACCCAACGTCCACATCATTAGCTATGCTGATGATATAATGATACACACCACTGGGTATGCTAACACGCAGAACACTCTTAACTCTGTATTAGATTCATGTCAGGACCTAGGTTTAATTATCTCAGCAGAGAAAACAAAGATACTAAATCGGCGCCCACCCAGGCAGGGAGGAGCTGTTCGCAAGATGCAACTATCTGATGGCTCCCAGCTTGACTATGTAAACAGATTCAAATACCTTGGCCTTGAGGTGCCACTGTATGGTCCTGTTGTATTCAGACTCTGTCGTCAGTATAAAGAGAGGCTCCGAGCTCTCAAGGCTGTTGCAGGTTATCACTCAGGCTATGGTGCCAATGTCAGAATTGTCAAAATGATGTACCTTGCATACATCAGATCTTTAGTGGATTATGCTGCACCTCTGCTTGTTTTGATGCCTGAAAGAAAGCTTGGAGGGCTTGAAAAATTGCAGAACGAAGCCTTGAGGATAATCCTTGGGTGCCCTCGTACCACAAAGATACTTAATATGAGAAAGGAACTTAATATTCTGAGCGTTGTTGATCGTGTTACTGAAATTAACTGTCAAATTGGTATAAAAATGCTTAGGCTAACTCATCCTAATCCTTGCACAGAAGCCCTCCAGACTTACTTTATTGAAGATCAGCATTGTTCCAAATGGATAACAAAAACTGGAACTCAACTCAGAATGTATGGGTTCATGATTTGTACCAAGAGAAACAACAACGGCACTTTCCTGCACCGTGGGAGGTTACACCCTTTCCAGTTTTAATCCCTCCCTTTCCACCCAAGAAGCAAATTAGAGATAAGCCCAAGCTTCGTCTTGAGGCAAAGCTCAACGCCTTAAGCCATATTGATGCTCTGTCCACAGAGCATTCTCTCTCTCAAATCATATACACTGATGGTTCCCTACACCGCACCACGGGTGCAGCTGGAAGTGCAGTTGTTCTGACAATGGGCGATGGCTTGTACTTTGAGTGGGGAGTCCGTATAAACAATTGGGCCTCTACCCTTCAGACCGAACTATTTGCCTTGATCCTTGCACTGAAATGTGTACAAGTCTCCAAACTTGATACATTAATTGTAAGTGACTCCTTATCATCCTTAAATGCTCTCAACTCTTTAAGACATAACTGTAACATGCTCGTGTCCGAAGCTAGACACAAATACAACAAAATTATTAAGGATGGTAACAGAGTCCATTTCATGTGGTCTCCATCTCATGTTGGCCTCCGAATGCATGATAGAGCTGATAAGTTAGCCAAAGAATCTGCCTTTAAAGGAGCCGTTGAGTGTAACCTTGGATTGTCAATGAGCAATCTGAGAGCAGCAGTACACCGAGAACTTCAACAAGATCTTGTAGATCTGAGGCAAAGTGAAATTGACACCAGTAATTCCATCTATCATCATACTATCATGCAAGAGGAGCCACACATCTATGGATCATCCAATAAAATCAGCAGACTTCTAGATGTTACTGCTGCTCGGCTTAGACTCGGTTACAAGTATCTCTGGGAATTCTCATTATCTGCCGATGTAGACCTGACCAAATGTAAACTGTGTCAACAAAATTATTCGCACACCCTCCGTCACTATGTGATGGAGTGCGAAAAGATACGTGAATTTAGAGACAATTCTATAACCAATGTTCCAGCGATGTGTAAATATTTCATTCAAAATGATCTGCTACCAGAAATTTTAGCCAAATATCCCCAGTTTGCTAACTGTAGGTAGTAACTGAGTGATTGTAACCTATCCACCGCTGCCCACTGGATGGGGGGCGGTGTGCAGGACAAACATACAAATTTTGACACTAGCTCTTCACATGTCAGTTGCTTAATTTAGAACCTGTACTTGAGGTCGATCTCGAACCCATTGTTGATGTGACGACTTATATTTAATTTTGTAACTAGCTCATCAAGATTGTAACTTGCTTAGCTAAATGAATTGTGGGGTTCAGTCCCTGAGCCCATTATGTGCCTCTGTAACCCTTTCCACTACCGCCCACAAGATGGGTATGGGGTGCATAATAAATGAACTAAACTAAAAAACTTTGTATTGGCAAATTCTAGAAAGGTGGTGGTACTTGCCTTTAGATAATCACGGAATTTTCGTCGGTAGCTTTCGGTGGAGAGAAGGTAGGCGTCCAAAACTGCTTGCTTTAGGGACTGGTAGTCATTCTCAGACGCTAAGGTACTGAGAGTAACTGCAGCTCTACCTGTGAGATGCACTCTGAGAAGGGTAGACCATTGATCTGCAGGCCAGCTAAGTTTTTTAGCTAGAGTCTCAAAAGTGGCGAAAAACACATCGATTTCTGTCTCAACGAAAGGTGGCATTAACTTACTTGCATGGGAGACATTGAAACTTACAGGAAGACTAGCGGTAGCTTGTTGGCGCTGAGTGTGGTGTGTAGTTTCCAACGCTAGTTCTTGTTGACGATATTCGAGAGCACTATCAGCTTACTGTGCTCCCGTTGTATCTCCAGGCCACGTTTTCTTGCTTCAAGCTGCTCTCGCTCTCGCTCACGGAGTAGGGTAGCCTCACGTTCCTTGAGGGCCGCCTCACGTTCCTTGAGGGCCACCTCTCGTTCTTGTTCTTCTCTCCTCAGGGCAGCTTCTCGTTCCCTCTCTTCCTTCTTTATGGCAGCCTCTCGTTCTTTGAGGGCCACCTCTCGTTCGTGTTCTTCCTTCCTGAGGGCCGCCTCTTCTTTCTTTATGGCAGCCTCTCTTTCCCTCATTTGTAGAGCTTCTTTTTGTTGTTCCCGCTCAATCTTTGCAAGTTCGAGCTTTAGCTTCATAGTTGCCAGAGCATGTCTATCTGCAATAGAATAACTTTCGTGAGTTTCAGAGTCAGTCTTCCCTTCATCTAAGAGGTGATCCAATATTAAATTATGCAGGTCATTTTTATTGGTTCCATGGGGAACATCTAATTGATACTCGTGTGCAAGAGCTTGTAATTCTGTCCTTTTGGCACGACTTAAGTTCCCTATTTCACCTGCTGGATCGTTAAGAAAAGCTGGGAGATGAAACATGGTGAAAATAGCAAATAAATGTACAATGAATATACTTGTAATATGGTATGTGTCAGAAACAGGATAACGTGGCAACTGGTAACTATCCTGTGGAATTTTAATCGTTAACAATTAACGTTAATTTTAGTATGGTAAAAATTAGTCAATAAAAATCGCAGGAAATCTTGTACCCGGTACTCAATGTAAGAGAATAAGGGCAAGAAAATACTACTTAATAAATAAAACTGAGTTTCTAAAACAAATGAAACATTTAATTGCTTCAAAAGTGAATAAGGTAGTCCAAGAATGTAGGCATACCTTGCCGAGTCTCTATAGGACATAAGCAAGGGTTTTCCCACTAAATGAAATATGATACTTACAGAATTAGCGAACTTTTGTGCTCTGTAAAAAGAAAGCTAATTCCCTACCTAAGTAAATATCATCATCTCTGACCGACGTGTAGGGGTGCGAGTGTCAACTGGTGACGAGTACTGCTGCTGAGGTCCCAACTCATCAACGTAGTCCGTGATAGAGGAACTATGGCCCTCTTTATCCTCCTTCGGTCGGATTGCAGAAGATAGGGTGCTTCTGACCCGAAGACAAATCAAAGTACCAGGGTACCAAAATGGTAATCTGTCTGAGTGAGAAATATCCTAGGGAAAAGGTGGTAAACACGAGTAATAACACTGAGGGAGAGATGACCAATTAAGAGAATGACTGCGGCCTACAGTCACCACGTAATCCAAAGTTATCCAACACTCACCATATGCTACTCTCGGAATGCACAATACACACAGCACCATATAAATATGAAAAGTAATGAAAATATTGAAAAGCAACTGTATCAAAGCCAAGTACACTTACCACAAATTGATGTTCTAGTACTAGTACCTGAGTGAAGCTCCTTGGACAGGCCCCCATGAAATGTGACGGGAAAATGTAGGAGTGTAGATGTTCGGCAGTCTTCCTAATGGCTGGTGTCAGTGCCTGTCACATTTACAAAAAAAAAAGAGACTGCTTGACAGTTTGTCTGTGGTAAAGTAAGGGAAGACACGCAAAACACATAGTGTGAACAATGAAACTTTAATTAACTGCAAACAAATCAATAACAAAGACAATCCCTTGGCTATGTACAGTGCAAATAAACAAGTCAAAAAATATAACATAAAAATGAAGAATAGGGATAATTTACTCTAGGAACAATACAAAGACAAAAATGCAAATAAAGGTGCTGAGAATATGAGCGCTAGCTGAGAACCTCCACCTAATAAACAGGACGTATATCAGTTGGTTGTTCACAGCTTGAGAGCACAAGGATATTCTGACTTCAATGGCTGGTTCAAGCCCAGTCATCGACTCAGGTAGAGGGCGCTGAGGTGCAGGTGTGCAGTCGGCGGGTCACCAATTACAAGCAGGCAGGCTGGGAATGGTTGTTTGCTGGTTGACGACGGACGAGTCGGCGTGGAGGGAGTGTGGAGTTGGCGGTACGTTTTGCCTCCTGGTCTAAACGTTTTGTGCTACTGGTAGACGTATCTTGAATGTAGCATCTTGTACTTGTATAATTGACGTGACTGAGATAGGGAAGAGCAGGCTCAATCTCTCTTGAAAGAGATTATCGTCACAATATATATATATATATTATATATATATATATATATATATATATATATATATATATATATATATATATATATATATATATAATATATATATATATATGTACACATATATATTTGCTTTATTTGAACTGTGTTACAAAAAAGGAGTTACATATAGGTTACAAAGATGGTTATCATAGGTTGTCGAGTTCCTCCAGCTCCTCAGATGGCGGGCAGGAACCCTGGATGCAGTGCGCATTTCCCTCTGTATCGCCACGCTGAGGCGCTGGAAAAGAAAGCTGGCAGCTCTAGGGTCCCTTGTTGTTTCAATGAGCCTAGAACCTATATATATATATAGCCTATATATATGAGCCTATATATATATATATATATATATATATATGTATAGGATGAGGAGGATGAAACAATCGGGATGATAGCGGACAGAGTGTATCGTGATCCGGCCTGTACTCCTCTTGACATACCAGAAAATATTCTGAGGAAACTACTCCAAGCTCCAAGCTTGTACTAAAGAGGCACCCTTCTTGAGCTCGGATGGGCACATGTATAAGCAAGTAGATGGGGTCGCCATGGGTTCTCCCCTAGGTGTCCTGTTTGCGAACTTCTACATGGGTACCATCGAGAAAAAAGTCTTAGGCGACATGAACTTGAAACCGGCCATATACTGCAGGTATGTTGACGACATTTTTACACAGGTACCTGATGTCAGACATCTGCAGGAGCTGAAGGAGGCATTTTGACAGAATTCTGTGTTGCGTTTCACTTACGAGATGGAGAAGGATGGGAAGCTGCCCTTTCTAGATGTAACAGTCATGGAAAGGAGCGGAGGTTTCCACACTGCAGTCTACACTAAGGAAACAAACGTAGGAATGTGCCTAAATGCCAACAGTGACTGCCCAGACAGGTACAAGAGGAGTGTTGTTAACGCTTATGTCGACCGTGCCCTCAGCCACAGCTCAGAATGGAAGCAAGTCGACGAAGAACTCTGTAGGGTAAGGCAGGTCCTAGTCAACAACAGCTTCTCCAATGGTTTCGTTGAAGACATCATAGGAAGGAAAGTGAAACGCCATGCAACCTCTGAAGAAACAACTAATACTACACCTATACCCCCTATTAGACTATTTTACAGGAACTTCTTTTCCACAGCTCATAAAACGGAGGAAAGGGTCCTGAAAGATATTGTTAATAGAAATGTTATCCCTACAGACAAAAATCAGAAGATACAACTGACGATTTACTATAAAACCAAGAAAACGGCCAGCCTACTCATGAGAAACTCTCCAGACACTGAGCAGAACGCTCTAAAAGAGACAAACGTCGTCTATGCCTTCAAATGCCCTCTTGGGGACTGTAAGCCTCAAAAAACTCAGTATATAGGCAAGACAACAACATCTCTTTCCAGGCGTTTAACGATGCATAAGCAACAGGGCTCCATTAAGGAACATATAATCTCTTCCCACAACCAAACCATCACCAGAGAAATCCTAGCAAACAACACAGAAATCATTGATAGATACAGCGACAGCAGGCGGCTTGACATCTGCGAGGCACTACACATCTAGAAGTCAACACCAGCAATCAACAGCCAATTAATGCACAACTATATTCTACCCACTTCAAGACTTTGCTCCAATATAGAAGCATCAAGAAATATGGGCCAATAGGCCGTCTGCAGTTACAGATCTATTCTTCCCTTTAGCTTATACCCATACCTTGAGTATACCTTGAGGTGCTTCCGGGGCTTAGCGTCCCCGTCATCGACCAGGCCACCTGGTTGCTGGACTGATCAACCAGGCTGTTGGACACGGCTGCTCGCAGCCTGACGTATGAGTCACAGCCTGGTTGATCAGGTATCCTTTGGAGGTGCTTATCCAGTTCTCTCTTGAACACCGTGAGGGGTTTGCCAGTTATGCCTCTTATGTGTAGCGGGAGCGTGTTGAACAGTCTCGGGCCCTGATGTTGATAGAGTTCTCTCTCAGAGTACCAGTTGCACCTCTGTTTTTCAACGGGGGTTTTCTGCACATCCTGCCATGTCTTCTGGTCTCATGTGATGTTATTTCTGTGTGCAGGTTTGGGACAGCCCCTCTAATATTTTCCATGTGTAAATTATTATGTATCTCTCCCGCCTGTGCTCAAGGGAGTACAGATTTAGGCTCTTTAGTCGGTCCCAATAGTTTAGATGTTTTACTGAGTGGATTCTAGCAGTAAAGGATCTCTGCACGCTCTCCAGGTCAGCAATTTCTCCAGCTTTGAAAGGGGCTGTCATTGTGCAGCAGTACTCCACTCTAGAGAGCACAAGCGTTTTGAAAAGTATCATCATCGGTATAGCATCTCTAGTGTGAAAAGTTCTTGTTATCCAACCTGTCATTTTTCGTGCAGTTGTGACGGCCACTTTATTGTGTTCTTTAAAGGTAAGGTCTTCAGACATGAGTACACCCAAATCTTTTACATTGCCTTTTCGTGCTATGTTATGATTTGTCTGGGTTTTGTACGTGGTTTCCGTTTTTATATTTTCATTTTTTCCATAGCGTATGAGCTGGAACTTATCTTCGTTAAACACCATATTATTTTCTGTAGCCCATATAAAGACCTGATCTACATCTGACTGGAGGTTTGCCGTGTCCTCTATGTTGCCTACTCTCATGAAGATCCTGGTGTCATCTACAAAGAATGATACAGTGCTATAGGTTGTGTTCTTGTCTATGTCCGATATGAGGATGAGAAAAAGTACTGGAGCAAGCACAGTACCCTGGGGGACTGAGCTCTTGACGGTTGATGGGCTGGATTTTATTTTGTTGACTATTACACATTGGGTTCTGTTGGTCAGGAAATTGTAGATCCATCTGCCTATTTTTCCGGTAATTCCTTTTGAGCGCATTTTATGTGCAGTAACACCATGGTCACATTTATCAAAAGCTTTTGCGAAATCTGTGTAAATTACATCAGCGTTTGTTTGTCTTCCATAGCATCTAATGCCATATCATAGTGGTCCAGCAACTGCGACAGGCAAGAGCGCCCTGTTCTGAAACCATGTTGTCGGGGGTTATGGAGATGCTGTGATTCCATGTATTTTGTGAGCTTACTTCTTAGCACTCTCTCAAAAATTTTAATGATGTGCGATGTTAACGCTATCGGTCTGTAATTTTTTGCCTCTGCCTTATTTCCTCCTTTATGAAGTGGTGCTATCTCTGCTGTTTTTAGTATATCAGGAATAACGCCAGTATCTAGGCTTTGTCTCCACAGAATGTGGAGGGCCTGCGATAGTGGTTTTTTACAGTTCTTGATGAATATGGAGTTCCAAGAATCCGGGCTGGTGCAGAGTGCATAGGCATACTGTTTATGGCTTCTTCAAAATCCAGTGGGGATAGGGTGACGTCTGATATATGATTTGATGTTGGTATCATATCCATGAAAAATTCATCTGGGTTATCGATCTTTAGTGCGTTTAATGGCTCGCTGAAAACAGAGTCGTACTGCTTCCTCAGTAGCTCGCTCATTTCTTTGTTGTCATCGGTGAAAGTTCCGTCTTCCTTTCGCAGGGGCCCGATACTAGATGTGGTTTTTGATCTTGATTTTGCATAGGAGAAAAAATATTTCGGGTTTCTCTCTATTTCACCGATGGCCTTTTGCTCTCTTTGCCTCTCCTCGGTTTTGTATGATTCTTGTAGCTTGAGTTCAATTTTTCCTATTTGCTACCTAACCTTCTTCGCCGTTCCTGAGATAGGGTGCGACTCTCAAGTTGTTCCACGATTCGTTTTCTTCGCCTATATAGGGAACGACGTTCTCGTTCCAATCTGCATCTCTTCCTCTTTTTTCTTAGGGGGATGCGGTTTGTACATATTTCTAGTGCTACTGAGCTTATTTTTTCCAGGCACTGGTTCAGGTTCGCATTTTCTAGCTGTTCTTCCCAGGTTATTTCTGTGAAGTCCTGGTTTATTTGCTCCCAGTTTATCTGTTTATTATTGAAGTTGAATTTGCTGAAATCTCCTCCACCGGGAATCTGGACTGGTTTGAAGGTCTATTCCCCATGGTTGTCATAACTTCAATTAAGTTGTGATCTGAGTAACAGGTATTTGTAATCATTATGCTCCTAATCAATTCATCATTATTAGTGAAAATGAGGTCCAGCGTGTTCTCCTTCCTAGTTGGTTCTACTATTTGCTGGTTTAAGGCAAACCTGTCACACATCCGTAGCAGGTCATTTGCATGTGCCTGTTCATTAAGGCTACTTCCTGGTATTCTTTCTGATATTACTGTATTAGCCAGGTGCTTCCATTTCAGGTGCCGTAGGTTGAAGTCCCCAAGCAGAATGATATTCGGAGCTGGATTTGTGAGGTTTTCCAAGCAGTGTTCTATTTTCACTAGTTGGTCTTTAAACTGCTGGGGGTTTGCCTCCGGTGACTTATATACAAGGACAATAACTACATTTAGGATCTCTATTTTGATTATCAGCACTACTACCATATCATTTGAGGTGTTTAGCAGCTCAGTACAGATGAGTGTGTCTTTGTTGTATAGGCTGACCCCACCCTGAAGCCATTGTTCCGTGTTCTGTGTTTTGTTGAAAGTTTATTTTCCCCTCATCTAAAAACCATTGTAACATGTCACCTCACCCAAATGCTGGTATAAAAAAGAAAATCAAAGCTGTTTAAACTCTGTTCAGTTCAAGTTGTTGTGTGTGTGTAAACTAAAGTCTTTGAAAATGTAATAAGTTTTACGAAATGCGCTCAAGTGTTGCGTCAGTCTAGAAATAAAAATGATTTTTGGAGAATTGATTTTTCATTTACCATCAACAGTAGAAAGAAACATAAGGAAGATCGAGAAAATTCGTGTTAAAATTATTAATCTTACTTTTTCGGTCATATTTAATAATATATGTCTACATGAAAGACTGCTACCAAAATATACTAATATATATATATAATATATATATATATATATATATATATATAATATATATATATATATATATATATATATATATGTATATGTGTGTGTGTGTATCACGAAAATAAACACGTGATTAAAAATGTGACACTGTCAGACCATGGAGGAAAATTGAAACTGGAATTTCTTAAGTACTTTCGTATATTAATACATCTTCAGAAGGAGTCTGAAGATGTATTAATTGGAGTCGACTCCTTCTGAAGATGTATTAATATACGAAAGTACTTAAGGAAATTCCTGTTTCAATTTCCTACGTGATCTGACACTGTCGTATATATATATATATATATATATATATATATTATATATATATATATATATATATATATATATATATATATATATATATATATATATATATATATATATAAATATATATATATATATATAAATATTATATATATATAATATATATATATATATATATATATATATATATATATATATATATATATATATTAATGTATATGAACATGGATTCATATTCAAATAAACTACAATCGTAGTCTATTTGAATATGCCAGGTTGTCCGTCGACTCGCTCACCTCTTCTGCGTCTTTCAAATGGTTTTCTGCTCGCAATTCATATGTAATACGGAGGCACTTCCGAATACAGCAGTGTTTTCACAAATGCGTTATTCTGACATAACGTTAAGAAAGCAGTTAACGTTGTAGCCGGTGGATTCATAGCTATTTGTTGCACATTTGCAGCTGTGAAATATACGCATTGTCCATTTTATTGTTAAAAAAAAAATACTAACAAAATATTTCAATTAAAACACAGATCAATCGACACAGCTCAAATCCACTGACAATTGCACTGAAAAATAAAAACAGTTAAATAAACGAAATGAAAAGCAATGAAAAAATAAAAAAATAACTATACCCACGAAATGAAAGTTATGATAAACAACACAGCTCAATTCCAATGCCATGTGACACAAAATAATTAAATCAAAATGAAAATAAATCGAAATCTATGAAAATTCAATTTATCAATGCAATCGGAAACATTGAAATGTAATTGTAACACATTTAGTACAACCTGTGTTGCTACTATGTGCAACAGATGGCGCTGCTTTTTAAGAAAAGCATGTTTTTACCTGTCACATGTGTAACATCTATATAGTGGGTACATCAAAACACGCGAATTCGAAAGGAACGTTGTGTCAAAATTTCAAAGCAATTGGTGAAGAAATTTAGGAGATTACAGTGTGTGTTGCTCTTACGTCCAACAGATGGCGGCGTTTTTCAAAAACAGCATGTTTTTTCCTGTCCCAGACGAAGCATGTATATAGTAGGTATATAAAAACATACGCCTATTTGAATGCAACGTTGTGTCAAAATTTCAAAGCAATCGGTAAAGAAGTTTCGAAGATTTCCCTCAAATGAAAAATGCATGTAAATCACAGTTTTTTTCAGAAAAAGCATGTTTTTTTTCCATCACAGACGTGACATCTATATAGTATGTATATAGATGTGAACATTGTGTAAAAATTTCAAAGCAATCGGTGAAGAACTATCGGAGATTAGCGATTTTGAACAAACTAACATTTAGATTTTTATTTATATACTAGCCGTACCCGGCCACACGTTGCTGTGGCTCAGCAACACATGTGCGTTGCTGAGCCACAGCAATCTTTCCCTGTCCCCCAGTCCTCCCCATCATTCCGCCCTTCCCCATTCCCTAGACTACCCAACTATTCCCCACTCCTCCGTCTCCTCGTCCTCCCAACCATTCTCCTCTCCCTACCCTCTCGTCCTCCCCACCATTCCCACCTCCCCCATCCCCTTGTTTTCCCCACCATCTCCCCACTCCACCGTCCCCTTTTCCTCCCTGTTACGGTGCCCTCTCCTATCTCTTTCGTTGCCTGCTGTAAGAGTCATATCGACTCTCCCTACAGGGAGAAACTTACATTATAAGTCTGTAGGTAAGGGGAAAGAAGCGCCCAGATATAAATGAAAGAGTATATCCCCTACTGCAGATATGACGTTTTGGAATGGACGCTAGCCGTGTGCGGATTGGGTGACTCGGGTCACAGGCGACCAATCAGAGCCCGCCGTGACGTCACCGAGTACCCGGGCGGTGCCAACGTCAGAGTTGACCTGACAGCGAAGGGGAGAGGACGCTCCTCTGTCAGCTCTCAAGGATTGGAGGCTAAAGAGGCCTTTCTCAGTGGATTAGAGCTAGCCATCGCAGCCCACCTGATATATAGGAGACCCCGCGCTTCTGGGAAGCAAAAGGAACCAAGTTGATTGAGCAGAGAAGTGCCAAACTTGGGAAATATTCGGTGACGATGCTGGGCGGCGACGCTGGACGTGAGGGCCTGGAAGAGGTGTGGCGGGCAGGCATTGCTGTGACCGGGTCACATCCACTGAGGTTGTTAGAGGGACGACACCGTTCCTAGGGCGAGGAGCAACGCCTCGTGGAAGGAACGTGTGGGTGAATATGGTGATTAGCTCAGCGCCCATTGGTGAACCAAGATTGGGCTAGCTGAATCCCAGGGATTGGAACGGCGAAGACGCGAAGGCTTCACGACACCTGAGGACCTGTGGGAACGTTCCTGGATCACCGAGGATCGACTCAGGAAGCATAGGACCCTCACACCATCGAGGGACAGGCGTCGTGAGCCAAGGATTGTTAAGGTAGATCATTTTCCCTCCCATTACCCCTTTGTGAGAGTAGGCTAGATAGGCCATTATATTCACTTATATATGTGGAAATAGGATATTAATGCTTTAGTAGCAGAATAGGCTGCAGGGCAGCTTATGTCCAGGACTGTCAGAGAGGACAGTGTGTGTGGACGGCAGGACAGTGAACAAGAGGAGCCGACGTGGTGAAGAGGCCCTTCTGTGAGAGTGTGTGACTCCTGTCTATCTGCCCAGTTGAAGGAGCCTGGAGAACGTGAGAGAAGAGTTGCTGACAATCTCCAGAGTTATTATTATTATTTTCATTTCCTTGTATCACTTATAGTCATATGTGTGATCATGTATTCGTATCAGTAAATTCACACATTTTACTATTGTGTTTAAGTGTGCCTCCATTGCAAAATTTCTCTATTGAGCATACACGAGGGTTATCATAGTACCATTTAGGGGACATCACGTTCCCTATAGAATTTCTTATTGCCTAGGGAGTGGCACACAGCACAGACTTATATAAAGTGCACCCTTAGCCATCCGATCAGTACTAGTGCCTGAATGGCGGCAACTAGTAACGTGGTGGCTAGAGAGAGGTAAAGCCACACGGACCTTCAAGGGAGTGTACCCTGGGCTGACAGTCCAATAGTAGATCTTGGGAGTAGCAACACTCTGGCAACAGACAACATGTATACACCCACTGAACTGCATCGCTGGGGTGCAGATATAATAACCCAGCTGGCGACCTTGTTGAGGAAAAGATAGAGAAGACAGGCGGGAAAGGAGTTCCTGCAACCTCTTTGTCTGGCAGGCAAGACTCAGGGAGGTCATTGTTATAAGGTAAGCCCGAGTCTTCCTTCACTCCTCCACGGGTCTAGGCCGGAATTGCTGATAGCAGTTTCCCCGTGGTTGACTGAAGGGCTTCCAGGGTGAGTCAGTGGCACCCCTTAAATGGTGGAAGCAAAGACCTGCGGAGGTGGGCATTGCTGGTCCTCTCCTGTGGGACCAAGGAGACTCCGGTGAATCCCGGGACTCGGAGGGGCTGAGTATTCGGCCTTTCGAGCCCCTAGCAGCCGAGTGTTAGCAGAGCCCCGGCCCACCCCCCGTGACAGAGAACTGGCGACCTCGCCAGGATACGAACCCAGTAGCCAAGAACGGGAGACTTCGCCAGGAAGAGTGGATCAAGCTACGGTGTTGCCAAGGTGTGTTGATCAAGCTACAGTGTTGCCCAAGATTTCAAGACAGTGTTGCCAGGGTACAAATACAGTGTGGCCAGTGAATTCAGAGTACTGTTACCCATCCAGCTAAGGGACTGAAACGGTGAAATTAGTACTTACGGTCAGGATCCTGTGGATCTTTAATCCAGAGAAATGTGGTGTAATTACGATCCTCCCTCTTGCCAGCCTACTCTAAGGAAAGCCTTTACTGTTATCAGCAGTATAAGCAAAAAAACCAGTACGGAATCGTAAGTCTTACTCCATCATGTAGTGTTTGTGTTAGGCTAGGTCCCTTTTGGAGACATTCATTCAAGGACACGCTGTTTGCCGTCACTTTGGCACTACAGTTGGAAACAAATCCGAATTGGGTGTTGTCAATGAATCTTTAAACACAGCGTGATGGGGTAAATAGTGGCCTGTTTTCCGGTCATCATTATCAAACACTTCAATAAATTTACTGTGTAGTTGTTGCTGAATTAATTGATGGTAACATATTTATAATTTGTCTGGTTGTTTCTTCAGCTGTATTAATTGTGACTGTAATTGAGAGGCTGCCATGAAAGAATGAACATGGAAGATGTGGATGATTCAACTTCTATGGCAGTCTCACCCAGTATTGTTTGCCTTTATAGACAACTGTATCTAGATATTGCTAGTAAGTCCACGTATCATCAGAACTTGGTTGTTCAGGGATTATCAATACCTAATAGTGTGTCTTGAAAGCATCCCACCGACGATGTTCCACGGTTGCATTCACGACTCCAGCTTAATACTTCACTTGGATATTTCTCATGAGTAACATCTCTGTAGGGGTGATTGTTCCTAGCCTAGTCACGCCACTATTGCATTCTTAGCTTGTTTGTTTGGACTATGGTTGCGCTGGCGTATATGTTGGAAACCATTGTCCACCCGCGGTACCAGTACGCAACTTTGCCTCCCTAGCAGTATGCGTAGCTGATGACAACAAATTCAGTCCGTGTTGCCTGGTGCATCCAGTTATAAATTTATAATATTGGTCAGCGCCTATAAGTATACGAACATCTGTGAGGCAGTCAGAAATTATTTTGTAATCTGCTAGCCTCATTCGGTTCGTTTAAAATACCTCGCAGTGCGAGCTAGTCCGGAGACCTGCAGGTCTGAAGGGCCGTTTATCACTACTTTACTCCCGGCTTGTATTGGACTAGTAGGAGATCCAAGTCTCACTAACACATTGACTACTTGGTATTTCACGAGGTCCACTTTTAGTCAAGAACCCAGAAATTTTCAGTCTCACACTTTTGGCAGGCTTTAATTTAACTGCTCAACTTATTGTTGCGTGATGAAGGTTTTTTGTGATCCCTGATCAAAGAGACCGCTAGTGTTAACTCTAGATTTCTTGTCTCTTAGTTTAAGTTGAGCTGTGGGCAGAGTGGTATTATTGCCTGACTCAGTAGCAAGTACACTGATTTCCTGATGTACTTTGCAACATTGTACTGTGGTAAAATTCATAGAATCCTCTTTAGGTGTCACAGATTGTGTATAAGTTTTTCTACATAAGGCAGAATGATGTACACCTTTGTGGCCAAGTCTACGGCATAACCGGAGCTGGCACATAACACATTACTTGTTTCATGAGAACCCATGCACTGTGTGCATCTGTGTAATTCTTGAAGTGGTTTAATCCTGGTATTAAAGTTAGGATAACATACATGTGTACAGTTCTGCTATATGCCCCCCGTGGTACCCGACTTTCCGTTTATTTCTCGATCACAGATACAGGCACCTTCTCTTACATCTGACTAGAAATGTGGTCCTATGTTTAGGTAGACACGAAGGGTCCAGATTGATTGCCCCAGTTGATCAGAGGCTAGATGCTCACTCATGTATGAGCGGAGGACAGTTTATACATATATAACCTACACTTGACCCCACTACCCCTTTCCTAGTGGACTGGCGCCTTTCTAGATCCATTTAGGCCTTTAGTATTTATTGATTCCTTCGTATATCTGATCCCGTCACTTTGG
>WNGS01009845.1:37943-50759 GCA_020271785.1 Procambarus virginalis | reverse complement strand
GGTGTTTGACTGAGATGTCAATGTTAGGTGATTTAGACTCGGGTTTAATCTTATCATGAGTCTTCAACCTGTTAACTGTTATTCTCAGTCCCTCGAATATTTGCTCGAGAGTGAGAAACTCGGTTTTATAATGTGAGCATATTTCTGCTAAGATAATTTGAGGCAGTTTCCTCTGCAAAAGTAACTTGATTGACCATTCTGAAGCTGGTACATCAACTTTAGTACCTAAGGCCTTCACTAGAGACTCTGCTTCTAGCCTGAAGCTTTGAAGTGAGTCTGGTCTGTTACTTGGTGCATTCAGATCTAGCAATTGGTAATAAAGGTTAGCTATACTTAACTCCTGGTTGCAATAATTCAACTTCAGCAGTTTTATAGCTTCCACATAATTACTCTCAGTGAGAGCTAAGTTATTTATAACCTTTTTAGCTTCCCCTTTGAGAAGACTAATCAGGTATGAAATTTAGAAATTGGGTCAAGATAAGACCTGTTATGGATATGAACTTCAAATGAAGTCCAAAATGTGTCCCAATTTTCTTCATCCAGCCCTGCAAATGTAGGTAAGTCTAAAGTAGGTAGACGAACCTCAGGTAATTGATTACTGGATTGAGACATAGTAGAATTTGTATTGGATTGATGGTTTACTATACTGGATAGTACATCAAATTTATCTTGAGTCTCATCTTCGTACTGGAAATATTTGCTACAATTTGATCTATTCCTCTAGATCAGTTTCAGTAGCATTCAGTGAGTTAAGATAAGACTGACTTGCAGATTTAACTTGATCAAACTTAAGATTAGCTACTCTCACTGATGATTCTAGTAGATAGTAATCAATGGGAGTTGCCTTGACAAGTCATCAGACTTATTAATTAGTCTAGTTAAATGGCCTTTGAGGCCAATATAGGTTCTCCTTAATTGCTCAGGAGTAGCCATGTTAGCTTTAAGTCCAAATTTCATAGGACTTGATGAATATTACTAATGAAGCTGGGATACTTGTTCATTAGTTGATAATTAATATTGAGTATAGCCTGAATTCTGGCTAAATTAAACTCTACCTCACTTTGAGGTTAAATGTCCCTACCTAACAGTATGTAGCTAAAGATTTTGAGTGGTGTCTGCATGTCACCATTAACTTTCGTCCGGCTAGCTCATCATTATCACCATTAGATGTAATGGTGATCATACAGCAACACTCAAAACCACACACAAAAATAATGAATACACAAATAATTGATATGGGTACACTCTAATCAGAGTTACTGTAATGTTGAATCCCACCCTTGGTAGGGTCAGCACAAAAATGTATAATGTATGTACTACTCATTAGTACAGGACTAGTTGTAAGAATTTCTTGGATTGTATCCAGTTCTAAGAGACCAAATGTTGTTTTGGTTTCTGAGAACGGATACAGTTTAATGGTAATTGGTATGTATCCAGTTCGATAAGACCAAAATGTTTTTCTGTCTGAGAACCGAATGGTTTATTAATTGATACTATCCGGTTCGAAAAGGACCAAAATGTTGGGTATCTGGGGCTTGAACTCAGAAATTAAATTATTTAATTATTGTATTGAAATAACTCGAAGGACCACCCACTTTTGAGAAAAGAGGGAAAACAAATAAAAGTGATCATTAGAATGACACTAGAGAACCAGTGTCTATGGAAACTCATTTAATGAATAATCACTTGAAATAAATGAAGACTGTAATTATTAATTAAAGCCAAAGCCTCAAATATCAACATTGGGGGGTTATTTCTAGAAGTTCATATATATCTAGGAACCAGTGTGGTTCGTCACTAGTTCATTGTGGTATTAATAAACATGGTAAATCTAACTACAATATATTCAAATATATGGTAATCAAATTATATTCATTATGATCATTAATCATTAATCACTGAGCATAAATACTGAGCACAGTTAGAGCATAACATTAATTACCAAATCTGGCAATAATTATTCAATAGAAATTGTAGGTGAATTATATAGAATCAATAATCAAATTGAATAAATTTGTACGAAAAATGTGTCTTAGCTGTAAGACGATTTCTAACGCCAGTTCATCATTCCTCGTCGTGTCACGGAATCCCCATAGAGAAAGAACTCGAGGTAAATAACACGATTGATGAGAATCTTGCTGGCACCTCAAATACACGCTGTAATACAAGAAATGTAAAGTAGCGATTGACTAGGCTACAAATTATGTTCATATTCATGAAACTGAGATGAGTGATAAACATTACTAACATGTTATTTTGATGTTCATTCTTCCTGACGACAAACTACTCACAATGTACTACCTACTTTGATGCATCCAAAACTAGGAAAATACTTATGTGAGCGTAACAGAGTACTGAGGTCTGCCGAAATTCGCGTCTGCCAGTCTCAATGTTCACTGCTGTGCACACTTAATTACGAGTCCTGGCTCCAATTGTTGACGCGTTATTAACTGACGAGGCACTAGAGAACACATAGGCAAGTAAATTTCACTTATTAACTGGGTATCAACGTAATTCTTGTCGATAAGAATTCCCAGCAGCTGCCATGTGCCTCACCCACGCTGCCTCGTGACCAAGCCTTGTTGAGTAATGGCGTCGCCGCCTTCCTCCCTCCCGCTCTCTCGCATTCACCACGGAAATTATTAAACACGAATTATTCTTTTCCGCGCAATTATGGATGAAATGCGATAATATGAACTGGGTTGGAATTATAGGGATTTAATAATTATAATATTCTCGATAAATGATTTCTAGCGAGAAATGGAGATGATATTTATACCTCTCCAGAGCATTCGATCGTAACAGAATAAAAACTGTTACTAAATAATTTCAATTAATAACACTCGATTTACATTATCAGGAGTCATATTATCAGCAATATGCTCAGATTAAATTATATTAACACTACTGTTAGTGGTGTTAAGAACTACTGTAGTTAGTAAGGTAATGGTAATTTATTATAATATAATAATAGATGATAAGTGTTGGAAATTTCCAACAACCCAAATGGATCCATGAGTGTCGTCGGGGGTTGGTCAGTCAGGGAGCTTAGTTAATAAGCGCCATGACTGACCAATCCTTATAGACGATCATTGGTGCGGTGGTCACGGTACTGTGTACGTTTAGGGGTGATCCTGGACGGCATGGGTTCGAATCCTGGCCGGGTCAAAGAATTCTTAGTGATATATAGCTTGCGCGTTCATGCAACTTTCTCACACATGTTAGACTCAGTGCGGCCCGTGCATGCGCCAGAATTTGATGAAAAACTGTACCCAAATGGATCCATGAGTGTCGTCGGGGGTTGGTCAGTCAGGGAGCTTAGTTAACAAGCGCCAAGACTGACCAATCCTTATAGACGATCATTGGTGCGGTGGTCATGGTACTGTGTACGTTTAGGGGTGATCCTGGACGGCATGGGTTCGAATCCTGGCCGGGTCAAAGAGTTCTTAGTGATATATGGCTTGCGCATTCATGCAGCTTTCTCACACATGTTAGACTCAGTGCGGCCCGTGCATGCACCAGAATTTGATGAAAAACTGTACCCAAATGGATCCATGAGTGTCGTCGGGGGTTGGTCAGTCAGGGAGCTTAGTTAATAAGCGCCAAGACTGACCAATCCTTATAGACGATCATTGGTGCGGTGGTCACGGTACTGTGTACGTTTAGGGGTGATCCTGGACGGCATGGGTTCGAATCCTGGCCGGGTCAAAGAGTTCTTAGTGATATATGGCTTGCGCGTTCATGCAGCTTTCTCACACATGTTAGACTCAGTGCAGCCCATGCATGCACCAGAATTTGATGAAAAACTGTACCCAAATGGATCCATGAGTGTCGTCGGGGGTTAGTCAGTCAGGGAGCTTAGTTAATAAGCGCCAAGACTGACCAATCCTTATAGACGATCATTGGTGCGGTGGTCACGGTACTGTGTACGTTTAGGGGTGATCCTGGACAGCATGGGTTCGAATCCTGGCCGGGTCAAAGAGTTCTTAGTGATATATGGCTTGCGCGTTCTTGCAGCTTTCTCACACATGTTAGACTCAGTGCGGCCCGTGCATGCGCCAGAATTTGATGAAAATCTGTACCCAAATGGATCCATGAGTGTCGTCGGGGGTTGGTTAGTCAGGGAGCTTAGTTAATAAGCGCCAAGACTGACCAATCCTTATAGACGATCATTGGTGCGGTGGTCACGGTACTGTGTACGTTTAGGGGTGATCCTGGACGGCATGGGTTCGAATCCTGGCCGGGTCAAAGAATTCTTAGTGATATATGGCTGGCGCGTTCATGCAGCTTTCTCACACATGTTAGACTCAGTGCGGCCCGTGCATGCGCCAGAATTTGATGAAAAACTGTACCCAAATGGATCCATGAGTGTCGTCGGGGGTTGGTCAGTCAGGGAGCTTAGTTAATAAGCGCCAAGACTGACCAATCCTTATAGACGATCATTGGTGCGGTGGTCACGGTACTGTTTACGTTTAGGGTTGATCCTGGACGGCATGGGTTCGAATCCTGGCCGGGTCAAAGAGTTTTATTGATATATGGCTTGCGCGTTCATGCAGCTTTCTCACACACACACACACACACATATATATATATATATATATATATATATATATATATATATATATATATATATATATATATATATATATATATATATATATATATATATATATATATATATATATATATATAAATAAAAATGTAAATGTTCGTTTGTTCAAAATCGCTAATCTCCGAAAGTTCTTTACCGATTGCTTTGAAATTTTCACACAATGTTCCATTCGCATCCAAGCGGGTTTTTATATACAAACTATTTAGAGGTCCCGCCTGGGACGAAAAAAAAACATGCTTTTTCTGAAAAACTGTAATTTTCATGTGTTTTTCATGTGAGGGAAATCTTCGAAATCTCTTTACCGATTGCTTTGAAATTTTGACACAACGTTGTATTCAAGTAGGTGCATGTTTTTATATACCTACTATATACATGTTTCACCTGGGACAGGAAAAAAACTTATTTTTTTTAAACACCGCCATCTGTTGGACGTAACAGCAACTCTCGCTGTAATCTCCAAAGTTCTTCACCAATTGCTTTGAAATTTGACACAACGTTCCTTCGAATTCGCGTGTTTTGATGTACCTATGATATAGATGCTACACCTGTGACAGGTAAAAACATGCTTTTTCTTGAAAAACAGCGACATCTGTTGCACGTAATGGCAACACAGGTTGTATAAAATATGTTACGATTCCCTTTCAATGTTTCTGATTGCATTGATAATTGAATTTTCATAGATTTCTATTTATTTCATTTTGATTTAATTATTTTGTTTGACATTGCATTGGAATTGAGCTGTGTTGTTTATCATACCTTTCATTTTGTGAGTTTTGTTTATTTTTAATTTTTTCATTGTTTTTATTTCGTTTTTTTTTAATGTTCTTATTTTTCAGTGCAATTGGTGGTGGAATTGAGCTGTGTCGATTGATCTGCGTTTTAATTGAAATATTTTGTTAGTATTCTTTTTTGTTTTTGTTTTTTAAAACAAGAAAATGGACAATGCATATATTTCACAGCTGCAAATGTGCAACAAATAGCTATGAATCCACCGGCTACAACGTTAACTGCTTTCTTAACGTTATGTCAGAATGACGCATTTGCGAAATCACTGCTGTATTCGGAAGTGCCTCCGTATTACATATGGAATACGAGCGGAAAATCATTTGAACTTGCAGATGAGGAGAGTGAGTCGACGGACAACCTGGCATATTCAAATAAACTACGATAGGCAGACTGTACACCGTGCGTCCCAATCAGGATGAATGCTTCTTTATTCGCATGCTGTTGGTAAATGTGCTCGGTCCAACGTCTTTCAAGCAATTGAGAATTGTCAACGACGTTAAACATGCCACTTTCCATAATGCATGTCAAGCTCTGTATTTATTGGAGAATGACAGACACTGGGATGTATGCATTAATGATGCGTCAAACACGTCACATCCAAATCAAATTCGCGCATTGTTTGCAATCATATTGACCGCCTGCTTTCTTTCATCTCAAACTGAGTTATGGGATAAATATAAATCTCACTCAGCTTAAGATATTGTCCGTCGAATACGCAAGGAAAATTCAAATATGAACATGGATTTCACAACAGAATTCTACAGCGAAGCGTTGATAATCATTAAGGATTTGAGCTTAGAAATTACGAACAAAGTTCTCAATCCATTGGGAATGCCGTCACCGAATCGATCTGCTGCTGCTTCGTTCGATGTAGAATTGCGTCATGAACAAAATTACAACACATGTGATCTGTTGTTGTATGTGCAATCAAATATTCCTAAGCTAACGCTTGAGCAAAATGGCATTTACGATCAAATAATTAAAATTGTCAATAACAGGCTTGGAGAAATCTTCTTTTTAAACATGCCAGGAGGAACTGGTAAAACCTTCCTGATTAGATTGATTCTGGCAGCAATTCGATCCCAAAATGGCATAGCCTTAGATATTGCATCGTTCTGAATAGCTGCAACATTGCTACCAGGTGGAAGAACTGCTCATTTGGCTTTGAAATTGACATTGAACATGAGATTCATTGAAACTCCCACGTGCAACATTTCCAAAGCATCTGGCATGGGAAAAGTATTGCAGAAATGCAAACTTATTATTTGGGATTAATGCACAATTGACCGCAAAAAATAGCTCGAGGCTCTTGATTGACCATTGCAAAATTTGCGTGGAAACATCAGACTATTTGGGAATGCATTAATATTGCTTGCAGGAGATTTCAGGCAAACATTACCTATAATTTCACGATCGACACCAGCGGACGAAATAAATATTTGCCTGAAATACTCTACTTTGTGCCGCCACGTAAAGACGTTAAAATTAACTACAAATTTGCGTTTCCAACTGCAAAACGATCCATCAGCTGAGATATTCTCACATCAATTTCTGGAAATTGGGAACAGAAACGTGCCGGTTGATCTCACCTCAGGACGAATTTCATTGTGTCATAACTTCTGTAATTTAGTGACGTCAAAAGAGGAATTGGATGAAAAAGTATTTCCCAATATTCAGACCAATTATATGAATCACGATTGGCTGAGTGAACGAGCTGTTCTTGCGACCAAGAACAAAGACGTCTACGAACTTAACAATATTATTCAGTCCCACATTCAACATACCTGCATATACTGCAGGTATGTTGACGGCAGTTTTACACAGGTACCTGATGTCAGACATCTGAAGGACCTGAAGGAGGCATTTGAGCGGAATTCTGTGTTGCGTTTCACTTACGAGATGGAGAAGGATGGGAAGCTGCCCTTTCTAGATGTAACAGTTATGGAAAGGAGCGGAGGTTTCCACACTGTAGTCTACACTAAGGAAACAAACATAGGAATGTGCCTAAATGCCAACAGTGACTGCCCAGACAGGTACAAGAGTGTTGTTAACGCTTATGTCGACCGTGCTCTCAGCCACAGCTCAGGATGGAAGCAAGTCGATAAAGAACTCTGTAGGGTAAGGCAGGTCCTAGTCAACAACGGCTTCTCTAATGGTTTCGTTGAAGACATCATAAGAAGGAAGGTGAAACGCCATGCAACATATGAAGAGACAACTAACACAACACCTGTACCCCCTATTAGACTATTTTACAGGAACTTCTTTTCCTGTATATATATATATATATATATATATATATATATATATATATATATATATATATATATATATATTATATATATATATATATATAATATATATATATATATATATATATATATATATATATATTATATATATATATATATATATATATATATATATATATATATATATATATATATATATATATATATATATATATATATACTTATATATATATATGTACATACATACAGACGATGAGTCACAATAACATGGCTAAAGTATGTTGACCAGATCACACACCACAAGTTGAAGGGACGACGACGTTTCGGTTCGTACTGGCTCAAGTCGATTCTGCTGAGGAAGTAGATTAGTAGTAAACTAAAGAGGAAGACTTTAGTTTACACACACAACTGTAGCCTACAAACACGCAAAATACATCCATACAGACAAAAATCAGAAAATACAATTGACGATTTACTATAAAACAAAACAAAAAAAAAAACCTACTCATGAAAAATTCTCCAGACACCAAGTAGGACGCCTTAAAGGAAACCAACGTCGTCTATGCCTTCAAATGGCCACTTGGGGACTGTAAGCCGCAAAGAACACAGTATATAGGCAAGACAACAACGTCTCTTTCCAGGAAATTAACAATGCACAAACAACAGGGCTCCGTCAAGGAACATATAATCTCTTCTCACAACCAGACCATCACCAGAGAAATCTTGACAAACAACACAGAAATCATCAATAGATACAGCAATAGTAGGAGACTCGACATCTACGAGGCACTACACATCAGTAAGTAATACGTTATTACAAAACGGGTTCAGGCGTCGCGTCAGACTAGAAATAAAAATGAATTTTGGAGAATTGATTTTTCAATATCCATCAACAATGAAAAGAAACATAAGAAATATTGAGAAAATTCGTGTTAGAATTATTAATCTTGCTTTTCGGTCATATTTAACAACATATGTTTACAAGAAAGACTGCTACCAAAATATTCTAATATT
This sequence comes from Procambarus virginalis, assembly GCA_020271785.1. Taxonomy (NCBI): domain Eukaryota; kingdom Metazoa; phylum Arthropoda; class Malacostraca; order Decapoda; family Cambaridae; genus Procambarus; species Procambarus virginalis. The sequence goes on along the minus strand of WNGS01009845.1, from coordinate 42,098 downwards.
AAAACACACGACCCAGCAGCAAGAAACCAAGCCTTCACGATAAAATATCGCCAAGATCTGATTCGAAATCAGATACACAAAGCAGAAAATGAGATCAAAGACAACAAAATGCAAGTACTTCACGCTACAAACCAATGGTCAAATAGCAACATTGACGAAAACCTCCGTACTCGTATCGACCAACACCTCGACATCCTCGCAGATCGACATCACCATACAACCCGTCCTCGCAAATTTGTATAGTCAATATTGACTTATTAAATACGTGCATAGGTGACATACTAAACATAATAGTTTACCTTGAAAAGCTTCATAGAAAACACGGACCTTACCTAACCTTGTTAGTATGTTAAGATAAGCATCTTATTGCTTCGTAATTACAATTATTACTTAACTTATACCTATAATAGGTTAAGTAACAGTTGTAATTACGAAGCTATTAGATGCTTATCTTAACATACTAACAAGGTTAGGTAAGGTCCGTGTTTTCTATGAAGCTTTTCAAGGTAAACTATTATGTTTAGTATGTCACCTATGCACGTATTTAATAAGTCAATATTGATTATACGAATTTGCGAGGACGGGTTGCACCATAGCACCGAAACCAGGTACATCAAGAAACTAACAACATTATATGGAGGACCTATGGCTATTCCACGACCCAGATAGCTTCATGAACCTTGCTGAAATCAACCTCACTGAGGACCAAATCACTCTCCTAAATCTAAGTATAAACTGTCACGTTAGTCTAGACCAAGTGAGATGGCCCGGAAAATGGAATTGGAGATTCTATTAGACGACAAATTCGAATCCGAGACGCAAAAGGTTACCACTAAAGACACATTGTAAGCAGAACTTATTGCAGAAGAATGAAAGATTCGAGGCAACTACAAAAGCACCATACTGTCCCCTGAGTTCAAAGTGGCAGCTAAGAGCCTTCGCGAGAACAAGGTGATAGTCGTCAGGAGAGGTGACAAGTCGCCAATATACGTTATTCTTAAAAAAGACGAATATCTGGCGAAAATGAACCTCATACTCTCTGACCAAACTAAATTCCAAAGGGTAACGAAGGACACTACAGCCGAATTGAAAACAAAAGTAAACAGATTGATTGAAACTGTGAATGCCAAGAAATCCGAACTGCACCTACCAAAGGTTATTGGGGAATACAAACCTGGGTATGCGTTTGGAAATGTCAAGACCCACAAGCCTGAAAACCCACTTCAGCCAATCATCAGCCAGATACCCACACCCACATACAGACTGGCTAAGCCGCTCAATGGCTTGCTGACTCCTTATGTACCTTGTGCTTTCAGCCTGAAGTCTCCAAAGGACATTGTTGACTTATTGCGGGGAACATGAGCCACAGGGATAAGAGCTTTATTGGACGTAGAATCACTGTTTACCAACGTACCTGTGGATGAAACAATCGGGATGATAGCGAACAGGGAGTATCGTGATCTGGCTAGTACTCCCCTTGACATTCCAGAAAACATACTAAGGAACTACTACTCCAAGCTTGCACTAAAGAAGCACCCTTCTTGAGCCAGATGGGCACATGTATAAGCAAGTATATGGCGTCGCCATGGGTTCTCCCCTAGGTGTCCTGTTTGCGAACTTCTACATGGGTACCATCGAGCAGAAGGTCTTAGTTGAAATGGACTTGAAACCCTCCATATACTGCAAGTATGTTGTTGACATTTTTATGCAGGTACCTGATGCAAGACGTCTGCAGGAGCTGAAGGAGGCATTTGAGCGGAGTTCTGTGTTGAGTTTCACGTACGAGATGGAGAAGGATGGGAAGCTTCTCTTTCTAGATGTAACAGTCACAGAAAGGAGCGGAGGCTTCCACACTGCAGTCTACACTAAGGAACAAACATAGGAATGTGCCTAAACGCCAATAGTGACTGCTGGACAGTACAAGAGGAGTGTTGCCAATGCTTACGTCAACCGTGCTCTCAGCCACAGCTCAGGATGAAGCAAGTCGACGAAAAACTCCGTAGAGTAAGGCAGGTCCTAGTCAACAACGGCTTCTCCAATGGTTTTGTTGAAGACATCATAAAAAAAAGGTGACGCCATGCAACCTCTGAAAAGTCAATTAACACAACACCTGTACCCCCTATTAGACTATTTTCAGGAACTTCTTCTCGACAGCTCATAAAACGGAGGAAAGGTCCTGAAAGATTTTTTGATAGGGCGTTATCCCTACAGACGAAAAACAGAAAATACTATTGACGATTTACTATAAAAACAAAAAACGGCCACCTACTCATGAAAAACTCTCCTGTCACAAAGCAGAATGTCTGGAAGAGACCAACGTCGTCTATGCCTTCAAATGCCCAATTGGGGGACTGTAGCCCCAAAGAACCGTCATATAGGCAAACAACAACATCTCTTTCCAGGCGATTAACAATGCATAAGCAACAGGGCTCCATAAAGGAACACATAATCTCCTCTCACAACCAACCATCACCAGAGAAGTCTTAACAGACAAGACAGAACTCATTGATAGGTACATCGATAGCAGGCGGCTCAACATCTGCGAGGCACTACACATTAAAAGTCAACACCCTCAATCAAACAGCCAATTAATGCAAACTATATTCTACCCACTTCAAGACTCCGAACCAATATAGAAGCATCAAGAGGAAGTATGGGCCAATAGGCCCTCTGCAGTTACTTCCATCCAACTAATACCCATTTGTGGTGTTTGTATATATCTGAGGAAGTCTTGTTTGTAAGGTTGATGTAAAGTCATTCCTGGTTACTGACTTTAATACTTAACTGATTACATGACTATAGTAGCGTCTCAGCCGCCCGCACATAGAAAACGGATGGTACCATTTTCTGTGAACATGACATCCCTCCTTTTCTTTAAAAAGAATGAATACAGGATGTCTAACCATGCTTGTAGCACAAAGCAAAGTTTTGACACAAAGTAAGTTACTATACATATCAGGAGATATTCCATACATTTAACATTATTAAGCACACAAAGAATTTAAACAACTTAATCTTTACCACAAAGGATTTCAATGTTAAAAATACATATGCAATGTTAAAGAAACATGAAAGAAACCGTAATACAAGGTTACAAAATATTGAATAAGAGATCTGCATTATCAAACTATATTAAATTAGTTTAGCATAATAAGTAAATACTTTGCATTACATATGAACACAATTAATCATCAAATCGTGTAGGACGTTTACATGACGTTTAGGACGAGAGTCCTTAAAGACAAGAATATCCATCGATGAATTGTTTATCTTGTTATAACTCATTTTTCTTTTTCTTTTGCACGACTTTTCACTTCATCATTTTCTACACTTGTTGGAATCACTTGAAATACGCCATATTACGGTTATACTATGATCTCTATTACTCCTGTTACCATAGTTCCTTTTACACTAATCACTTTATATGGTTTTGTATCATACGGCATATCTAACTTTCCCTCTTTTTTTCTTTTAATGAGAACAGTATCTCCAACCTTTATGAATTGTTCCTTTGCACTTTGGTCATGAAAATTTTCATTTTGCCCTTGGCTAGTGCACCCTTCTGAGCGAGACGTTTTCCGTTACCTTGGGCTGGCATGACAGGTAGTGCGATTCTCATAGGACGTCCAAATAAAAGTTCGCCAGGCGACTTGCCCAGTGTTCCATGCGGTGTTGCACGGTAGTTCCTGAGAAAAGCATACATAGCTTGTTTCCAGGATCGTCCTTCAGCATGAGCACAGCGTACAGCTTTCATGAGAGGTTGCATGAATCTCTCGACTTCTCCATTTTGCTTGAGGATGTAGTGGCATCACACGGCGGTGTTTGAATCCAATATGCTCAGCAAAGTTGACGAAGTCTTGTCCATTGAATGGTGTCCATTGTCCATCTTGACAACTTCAGGAATGCCAAAGTTTGAAAAGATCTTGTCGAGCTTCGGGATGACGGCCTTTGCAGATGTGGAAGTGATGATTTCTACTTCTGGATAACGTGAGTGATCATCAATGACTACCATCAAGTACTCTCCAGTTGATAGCGGTCTGCAGAAATCCATCGATACTTCCATCCATGGTGCGCAGGTAGTGGTGAAGGTTGTAGAGGTGTTGGTCTTGAAGTATCCTTGCAGCTTAGCAAGGGACACAGGCATCATGCATGTCC
>WNGS01009845.1:9927-36943 GCA_020271785.1 Procambarus virginalis | reverse complement strand
AGTTTTGGACGCCTACCTTCTCTCCACCGAAAGCTACCGACGAAAATTCCGTGATTATCTAAAGGCAAGTACCACCACCTTTCTAGAATTTGCCAATACAAAGTTTTTTAGTTTAGTTCATTTATTATGCACCCCATACCCATCTTGTGGGCGGTAGTGGAAAGGGTTACAGAGGCACATAATGGGCTCAGGGACTGAACCCCACAATTCATTTAGCTAAGCAAGTTACAATCTTGATGAGCTAGTTACAAAATTCAATATAAGTCGTCACATCAACAATGGGTTCGAGATCGACCTCAAGTACAGGTTCTAAATTAAGCAACTGACATGTGAAGAGCTAGTGTCAAAATTTGTATGTTTGTCCTGCACACCGCCCCCCATCCAGTGGGCAGCGGTGGATAGGTTACAATCACTCAGTTACTACCTACAGTTAGCAAACTGGGGATATTTGGCTAAAATTTCTGGTAGCAGATCATTTTGAATGAAATATTTACACATCGCTGGAACATTGGTTATAGAATTGTCTCTAAATACACGTATCTTTTCGCACTCCATCACATAGTGACGGAGGGTGTGCGAATAATTTTGTTGACACAGTTTACATTTGGTCAGGTCTACATCGGCAGATAATGAGAATTCCCAGAGATACTTGTAACCGAGTCTAAGCCGAGCAGCAGTAACATCTAGAAGTCTGCTGATTTTATTGGATGATCCATAGATGTGTGGCTCCTCTTGCATGATAGTATGATGATAGATGGAATTACTGGTGTCAATTTCACTTTGCCTCAGATCTACAAGATCTTGTTGAAGTTCTCGGTGTACTGCTGTTCTCAGATTGCTCATTGACAATCCAAAGTTACACTCAACGGCTCCTTTAAAGGCAGATTCTTTGGCTAACTTATCAGCTCTATCATGCATTCGGAGGCCAACATGAGATGGAGACCACGTGAAATGGACTCTGTTACCATCCTTAATAATTTTGTTGTATTTGTGTCTAGCTTCGGACACGAGCATGTTACAGTTATGTCTTAAAGAGTTGAGAGCATTTAAGGATGATAAGGAGTCACTTACAATTAATGTATCAAGTTTGGAGACTTGTACACATTTCAGTGCAAGGATCAAGGCAAATAGTTCGGTCTGAAGGGTAGAGGCCCAATTGTTTATACGGACTCCCCACTCAAAGTACAAGCCATCGCCCATTGTGAGAACAACTGCACTTCCAGCTGCACCCGTGGTGCGGTGTAGGGAACCATCAGTGTATATGATTTGAGAGAGAGAATGCTCTGTGGACAGAGCATCAATATGGCTTAAGGCGTTGAGCTTTGCCTCAAGACGAAGCTTGGGCTAATCTCTAATTTGTTTCTTGGGTGGAAAGGGAAGGATTAAAACTGGAAAGGGTGTAACCTCCCACGGTGCAGGAAAGTGCCGTTGTTGTTTCTCTTGGTACAAATCATGAACCCCATACATTCTGAGTTGAGTTCCAGTTTTTGTTATCCATTTGGAACAACGCTGATCTTCAATAAAGTAAGTCTGGAGGGCTTCTGTGCAAGGATTAGGTTGAGTTAGCCTAAGCATTTTTATACCAATTTGACAGTTAATTTCAGTAACACGATCAACAACGATCAGAATATTAAGTTCCTTTCTCATATTAAGTATCTTTGTGGTACGAGGGCACCCAAGGATTATCCTCAAGGCTTCGTTCTGCAATTTTTCAAGCCCTCCAAGCTTTCTTTCAGGCATCAAAACAAGCAGAGGTGCAGCATAATCCACTAAAGATCTGATGTATGCAAGGTACATCATTTTGACAATTCTGACATTGGCACCATAGCCTGAGTGATAACCTGCAACAACCTTGAGAGCTCGGAGCCTCTTTTTATACTGACGACAGAGTCTGAATACAACAGGACCATACAGTGGCACCTCAAGGCCAAGGTATTTGAATCTGTTTACATAGTCAAGCTGGGAGCCATCAGATAGTTGCATCTTGCGAACAGCTCCTCCCTGCCTGGGTGGGCGCCGATTTAGTATCTTTGTTTTCTCTGCTGAGATAATTAAACCTAGGTCCTGACATGAATCTAATACAGAGTTAAGAATGTTCTGCGTGTTAGCATACCCAGTGGTGTGTATCATTATAGCATCAGCATAGCTAATGATGTGGACGTTGGGTTTGCTCGGTATAGAGTTTAACAGCGTGTTTATTAAGATATTAAATAAGGTAGGACTGAGGCCACCACCCTGCGGGGTACCTAGTTCAAAGTCTCTTGTTACACTCCTATGCCCCTGGAAAAATACAGATGACTTCCTGTTGGATAAGTAACCCCTGATCCAACAAAGAAGCCGACCACCAATATTCATTCTTGCAAGCTCACTCAAGATAACATGTCTATTTGCAATATCAAAGGCAGACTTAAGATCTAGGAAGGTGGTATATGACTATTCAGTGTGCAGGGTAAGAAAGGTGGTGATGCAATGATGCACACTCCTTCCATGCATGAAGCCATATATCTGGGGGGATAGCATGGTTCTTATTCTATGGAGGAGACGGTTTAGGACCATTCTCTCGAATGTTTTGCAAATGCAGCTAGTAAGGGAAATTGGGCGGAAAGCATTCTCTTGATTTGGCTTGGGAATTGGAATGATTATACTGACAAAGAAAAGATATTTCATGAAATGGCTGGAAGCAGCACATGTCTCTACATTTGCAGAACTCGTCAACCTCATGCTAGTTGAGGAATTCTTGAGACGTGTTCCCCCCTTCCGTCCGTTTATATTTAGCAGATAAAGAAGAAACCGACTACATCAAATGTGCGAAGTCGGCTGACACCTACAGCCTCATCCACCGGCTGACACCAGACCCACCTTCCAGTAAGAAGTCTTGGTACAGTTATGATAAAGTAAGTACAGATCAAGCGAGCTCTCAATTGTATTGTAAGTATTGCAAACTCTATGGACATACCATAGATAAATGTGGGAAGTCTCAATACAAAGGCAATAATGAATCTACAAAACCCAAACAGACTCCTCTTAAGCCCGGTAAGCCTGTGATGAATGTTGGTGTTCATGTTAATGATCTTTCTCTCTTCAGTAAACACCTGTATCCTGGAACTGTCTCTACCAACGGTACAAATTCGGAGGGACGTTTCAAATTGAAGATCTTGAGGGACACAGCGGCTCTTCAGTCCATAATATTGAAATCGGCTGTTTCTAACATCACCTACACTGGGGAAACCGTCCTTATCACTGACCTCACTGCTACCACTCCGTATCCACTTTCCAGAGTCCACCTGGATTGTCCCTTCGTGACCGGTGAAGTCCAAGTCGCCATCAGGGAAAAGCCTTTTCCCATGCCTGGAGTGCAACTTCTCCTGGGCAACGACTTGGCAGAAGATCTGCAGCCGCCCAACCTGATCATCATGGACAAACCCCTGGTGTGTACCTCTGTCATGGATAATCCCATCTTTGAGTATGTTCCAGCAGAGGTCCAAGAAAGTGATGAAGTTTCTCCTCCGGTTTTGGTGACCACCCGTGCACAAGCTGCACAACTGCAACCAGCTGACTCTACTGCTACCGCTGTCCCTCAAGACCCTCAGAATCTACCACCGAATCTTACTAGGTTGGAGTTCCGTAAGTTACAGAGGGAGGATCCTTCATTAACACCATTATTCTTCCAGGCTGAGACTCAACCTGACAGTATCCCTGGGTTCTTCCTAGAGAATGAGTTGCTCTACCGCAGGTACAGACCCAGTAAGCTGAAGGAGGATGACGATTGGGCCAATGTCGAACAACTAGTGGTTCCCACCAGCCTACGGCCCGATATTCTACACCTGGTCCACGGAGCACTTTCTCACTATGGTTTTAACAAAACCTACCACGGAATCAGACAAGACTACTACTGGCCAGGTATGGTTAAAAACGTCAAAAAGTACGTACAACAGTGTCATACATGTCAGATGGCAGGTAAACCTAACATCTCTATTCCCAAGGCGCCGTTGAATCCTATCCAGGTGCCTGCAGAACCTTTCCACAGACTCATCATAGACTGTGTTGGTCCTTTACCCCGAACCAGTTCTGGCAACGCCTATATGCTAACCATCCTGTGTCCTACCACCAGATTCCCCATAGCAGTTCCAGTAAAGAACATTACGGCTGCTACTGTGGTGAAACAACTATTGAAGATCTTCACCCAGTATGGATTTCCAAGAGAGGTTCAAAGTGACTGTGGCACCAACTTCACCAGTAATCTCTTCAAGAAGACACTGGAAGAGTTCAACATCACACAGGTATTGTCCAGCCCCTATCATCCTGCTTCGCAAGGTTCTCTTGAACGTAGTCATCAGACTATTAAAGCACTCCTAAAGAAATTTTGCAATGAAACCTTGAAGGACTGGGATAAACAACTTGACCTCATTATGTGCATTTTCAGAAGTCTCCCCAATGAGTCTCTAGGAGTATCTCCTTATGAGATGCTCTACGGACGTAAGTGCCGTACTCCTCTCAAAGCTTTTAAAGACTCTCTACGTAATGCCACCTTCAGTGACCCTCAGAATGTGCCCCAGTTTCTTCAAAACTTAAAACACATTCTAGAGTAAGTACGTAAATTTGCTAATGACAATCTATTTAAAGCTCAGGAGAGGATGAAGACTCATTTTGACCAAAACAGCAAAATAAGGAAATTTAAACCAGGAGACTTCGTGTTGGCATATTTTCCTATCCCAGGTTCTCCATTGCAAAACAAGTTTTCAGGACCCTACCGCATCAAGGAGTGCAGAAACAACCACAACTACGTTCTTGAGACTCCAGATAGGCGGCGGAAGACCCAGTTGTGCCACGTCAACCTCCTGAAGCAGTATCAAGGTACTCCCCCCACTGTGTTGGTATCATTATCCACATTTAAAGGTCCATACCTCCACAGTGAGACCTTCCCTGCTTCTCCTCCCGAAAGCACTAACACTGAGTCAGTGCCTTCCAACTCGGAAATCCTAACTGATCTTCATACCTATTTGCAGGACAGTAATAGTGCTCCTCTCATCAGAATCTTCAAGGAACATCAGAAGTTGTTCAGTGATGATCCACAGGAGTGTAATGTGGTTCAGCACGACATCCAGCTACTCCCTGACACCCGGCCGATTCGTTAACCGAATCAGCCCGAGCAAAAAGGAAGTTATGCGTGCTGAAGTACAGTACCTCCTGGATCATGGGCTGGCCGCCCCTTGTGAGTCCCCTTGGGCCTCACCCTGCATCTTGGTGCCGAAACCGCAAGGTAAAGTGAGGTTGTGTACCGATTATCGGAAATTGAATCTTGTGACTGTCAAGGATGCGTTCCCCTTACCTAGAATAGATGACATCTTTGACGAAATTGGTAATGCTCGGTATTTGTCCAAGCTAGACTTACTCAAAGGATACTACCAAGTATGTTTGACAGAGCGAGCTAAGGAAATATCTGCCTTCACCACTCCTTTTGGCCTTACAGATATGAACGCCTTCCCTTTGGACTATGTAATGCCCCGGCCACCTTCCAGCATGCTGTCAACCGCGTCATCCATGGCTTAGATAACACCTACGCCTACTTGGATGATATCGTTGTAGCATACAACACCTGGAACGAACATCTGCTCCAGCTGCAACGATTGTTCGCCCAGCTCCTGACAGCCGGCCTCACCATCAACTTGGGCATGTCCACCTTTGCTAAAGGTAAAGTGCGTTATCTTGGTCATGTGATAGGGAGTGGCAGCCTAGCTCCGTTAAACGTACACACTCAAGCCATCCAGCATTACCCACAGCCTACCACCAGGAAGCAGCTCCTGCGTTTCCTTGGTCTTGCCTCCTACTACTGTAGGTTTGTGAAGAATTTTAGTACGGTAGCGACACCACTGATCACTTTAACCAGCCCCAAGCAACGGTATAATTGGACCATTCAGCAAACCATTGATTTTGAACAACTTAAATCTCTGCTCTGTTCTAATCCCATTCTCGCCTCGCCAGATATCACGAAGCCTTTCATCCTCCATGTCGACGCCAGTGGTACCGGCATCGGGGGCGTCCTGATGCAACAACGAGGCGAGGAGGTTCAACCTGTTAGCTACTACAGCTACAAGTTAAAACCACACCAGAAGAATTACAGCACTATCGAAAAGGAGCTACTCTCCATCGTCCTGAATTTACAGCACTTTGCATCGTACCTACAAGGTGCTCGGTCGACCACCATCTACTCGGACCACAATCCTCTACGCTTCCAGCAGCAAGCCCAATTCAACAATCAACGACTTCTACGATGGGCTTTATATCTGCAGAATTTCAACCTGGAGATCTTCTACATCAAGGGTTCTGACAACATCATAGCAGACGCCCTCTCCAGAGTCTATGAGGTAGAGGCAGCTCCACCTACCACTCTACCATCTGAAGAAGTAACTTCACCCGTTAGAGCAGGCTTCGGGGGAGAGTTGTGACGATAATCTCTTTCAAGAGAGATTGAGCCTGCTCTTCCCTACATAAAGTTACTTACATATATACAAGAATAAGATGCTACCTTCAAGATACGTCTACCAGTAGCACAAAACGTCTTGACCAGGAGGCAAAACGTACTCCCCCCTACTCCACACTCCCTCCATGCCGGCTCACTCGTCGCCAACCAGCAAAGTATCATTCCCAGCCTGCCTGCTTCTGATTGGTGACCCGCCGACTGTACACCTGCACCTCTGCACCTCAGCGTCCTCTACCTTTAGTCGATGTCTGGGCGTGAACCAGCCATTGAAGTCAGAATATCCTTGTGCTCTCAAGCTGTGAACAACCAACTGATATACGTCCTGTTTATCGGTGGAGGTTCCCAGCTAGCGCTATATTCTCAGCACCTGTTATTGTCATTTTGTCTTTATATTATTCCTAGAGTAATTCATCCCTGTTCTTAATTTTTATGTTATATTTTTTGACTTGTTTGTTGGCACTGTACATAGCCAAGGGATTGTCTTTGTTATTAATTTGCTTTCCAGTTAATTAAAGTTTCATTGTTCATACTATGTGTTTTGCGTGTCTTCCCTTACTTTACCACAGACAACAGCCAAGCAATCTATTTTTTTTGTAAATGTGACAGGCATTGACACCAGCCATTAGGAAGACTGCCGAACATCTACTCTCCTACATTTTCCCGTCAATATATATATATATATATATATATATATATATATATATATATATATATATCCTAGGAGCTCCCCAGGGGAGCTCCTAGGAGCTCCCTGGGGTTGAAAGCCATCGATGAGGTCCTTGATAAGAAAATCGCCGACCTTAAGAGGATGGATGGGAGGATTGAGGATATTGATGCTCATGATGCACTCTACCTCATCACCAGATGTCTGTCCCTCCCCAGGTTAACCTACTTTCTGAGGTGTTCACCATCTTACAGTAGCCAAAAACTAAGTGAGTATGACCGGTTACTGAAATCAATGCTAGAAAAAGCCCTTAACCTCTCTTTTGATGACCTGCAGTGGAAACAAGCCTCTCTTCCCGTAAGACTTGGGGCCTCGGAGTTCGAACAGCAACGCAAATCGCTGTTCCAGCCTTCCTGTCCTCCTTATCAGCATCCGACGACCTTGTGAAGGAAATTCTACCTGCCCACTTACATCAGCTGGCAGGTGTACATGATCCCAATTTTACACGCTGTGCCACAGAGTGGGCCTCTCGTGCAGGCCCATCACCTCAACCACCATCCCCAAAAGCCCACAGGCAATCCAGCTGGGATGGCCCCATTGTAGACAAAGTTGCTGCAGAGTGCCTGGGTGCTGCATCAACACAGCACGACATTGCTCGCCTCACAGCAGTAGCAGCCCCTCATGCAGGGGATTTCCTGTTAGCAACCCCAATGTCGGCAACTGGCACGCGTCTCACACCACACGCCCTCCGAATTGCTGTGGCCCTCCGCCTTGCTGCCCCAATCCACACCAGATATAGGTGTATTTGCGGCGAGGTGGTGGCTGACAGGTACGGCCACCATGGCCTACTCTGCCAAAGCACGGGAGGATGGCACTCGAGGCACAGTGAAGTTAACGACATCATCAAGAGGAGCCTCACCACAGCTGGATGCCCCCGAGAGAGAGCCTCGTTACCTAACGCCCCGTAACTCTGATGCTCTTATTGGTCGCCCGGATGGTATCACAGTGAACCCCTGGAAGAATGGCAAGCAGTTGGTATGGGACTACACGTGCGTATCAACCCTGGCTAACACCTACATTGACCTCAGTGTTGCACAACCAGGTGGCGCTGCCACCCACAGGGAAGCAGCCAAATCCCGTAAGTATAGAGAACTTGATCACCACTACAATTTTGTCCCCATTGCTTCTGAGACACTCGGCGCCTGGGGTAAAAGTGCTACCAGTTTTTTGAAGGAACTGGGTTCTAGGCTCATTGAAACAACAAGGGACCCTAGAGCTGCCAGCTTTCTTTTCCAGCGCCTCAGCGTGGCGATACAGAGGGGAAATGCGCACTGCATCCAGGGTTCCTGCCCGCCATCTGAGGAGCTGGAGGAACTCGACAACCTATGATAACCATCTTTGTAACCTATATGTAACTCTTTTTTGTAACACAGTTCAAATAAAGCAAATATATATGTGTACATACAAAAGAATGGGGGTGGTAGGAGAAGAAAATATTAGTGTTCAGTGAGAAACCACAAGGTCTCCTCTGAATACGTTTTATTTTCTTCTCCGAGGCTATGGGTCCCCACATTGGCACCAGAGGTGGTACCCTCACAAACTTTATATATATATATATATATATATATATATATATATATATATATATATATATATATATATATATATATATATATATATATATATATATATATATATATATATATATATATGTGTGTGTGTATCACGAAAATAAACACGAGATTAAAAAATGTGACTGTGTCAGACCACGGAGGAAAATTGAAACAGGAATTTCCTTATATACTTTCGTATATTAATACATCTTCAGAAGGAGTTAAACATCTCCTTCTGAAGATGTATTAATATACGAAAGTACTTAATCCTGTTTCAATTTTTCTCCGTGGTCTGACACTGTCACATATATATTATATATATATATATATATATATATATATATATATATATATATATATATATATATATATATATATATATATATATATATATATATATATATATATATGTGACAGTGTCAGACCACGGAGAAAAATTGAAACAGGAATTAAGTACTTTCGTATATTAATACATCTTCAGAAGGAGATGTTTAACTCCTTCTGAAGATGTATTAATATACGAAAGTACTTAAGGAAATTCCTGTTTCAATTTTCCTCCGTGGTCTGACACAGTCACATTTTTTAATCTCATGTTTATTTTCGTGATACACACACACACACACACACACACACACATATATATATATATATATATATATATATATATATATATATATATATATATATATATATATATATATATATATATATATATATATATATATATGTTGTTATATATGACAGAAAAGTGAGGTTAATAATTCTAACAAGAATTTTCTCAATATTTCTTATGTTTCTTTTTACTGTCGATGACAATTGTAAAATCAATTCTCCAAAAATTCATTTTTATTTCTAGTTTGACGTGACGCTTGAACGCGTTTCGTAATAACTTATTACATTTTCAAAGACTTTAGTTTACCCACACAACTGTAACCTGAAAACACTAAACAGAGTTTTACTTATACTAATACTTAACAGCTTACCCGTCTTACATATACTGGCACTTGGATGAGGTGATATGGTGCAACAGTTTTGGATGAGGTTGCGCAGGTGATGAGGTGAACAAATTTGTGACAAATGGAAGACAAAACAAGAAACAATGGTGTCATGTTCACAGAAAATGGTACCATCCGTTTTCTATGTGCGATGGCTGAGACGCCAGAGAGAGAGCAGAGAGGAGGTAAACAAAAGCTACAGGACGCCTACCAGCTTGGGAGCTACTATAGTCATGTAATCAGTTTAAGTATTAAAGTCAGTAACCAGGAATGACTTTACATCAACCTTACAACCAAGACTTCCTCAGATATATACAAACACATCATTGGCGACGAGGATGAACTGGGAACGCAGATATTTGTTCAACTTAAAACACAAGGAAGAACATGCTTTCTCGCCCCCGGAGGAGGAAGAAGTCGTGCTGTGAGCACTATACCCGATGCTGTATGCTAACCAATGCTGTGTGCAAACCGATCCTGTGTGCTAACCATTGCTGTGTGCTAACCAATGCTATGTGCTACCCCAAGCTATGTACTGACAAGCTGTGTACTGAGTAATCTGCGAGACGATGCTGTGTTCGAAACGACGCTTTGATGTGTACAAAACCTGATGTTTTGGTTACGAAACGACGCTTCGTGCTACAAAATTCTTCACGCTGTGAACCAACTGCTGTGCCAACTGATAACAACTGCTGTGCCAACTGCTGCCTACTGCTGTGCCAACTGATAACAACTGCTGTGCCAACTGCTGCCTACTGCTGTGCCAACTGCTAACAACTGCTGTACCAACTGCTGACAACTGCTGTGTTGCTGTGAGTAGGAACAACACATGTACACAAGGGCTAGGTAAGAAGTCAGTTGCTGCTGTATTGTGCACTGCTGTGAACTTTTGCATTAAAATGCTTGTGTGCTTTGCAAAATTAAAGTAACTACAGTGAATTCTTAACTAACATATACAGTGCAGTAAGTGTTATATATTGTGAGGAACATTTTAAGTGATAAGTTTACATTTATTCAGTAAAAATGGCAAATATACCTCAGTTTCCTGCATTTGATCCTGACTGTGACCAGACAAACCAGTCACAGAGGTTAAAAGGTTTGAAAATTTGTTGATAGTTTCTGACATCAAAAGTACTGAAAGAAAGCGTGCCTTTCTACTTCATTATGCAGGTGATCGAGTTTGTGACATCTTTGATACACTGAAAGACACTGGTGGTGCCAAAGATTATGACACTGCCAAAGCCAAATTAACTGAGCACTTCAAACCAAGGCAAAATACTGCTATGGAAATTATGCATTTCAGGAGAGCGAAACAACTCTCTACTGAAACTGTGGATCAATACCACACACGTCTGCAGGGTTTAGCAGCCCATTGTGAGTTTG
Source organism: Procambarus virginalis (assembly GCA_020271785.1). Lineage (NCBI taxonomy): Eukaryota > Metazoa > Arthropoda > Malacostraca > Decapoda > Cambaridae > Procambarus > Procambarus virginalis. The sequence goes on along the minus strand of WNGS01009845.1, from coordinate 25,807 downwards.
CTGATGTTGACAAAGAAATCAAACAGCAAATAATTGAAACATGTACATCTACACGTCTCCGTCGAAGAGCTCTAGAACTTGTTAATGATGAAAGTTCTCTTACCAAGATACTGGACATGGCTCGTCGAATGGAAGATGCTGCACGTGATGCTCGTGTCATGGAGTGCAGTGCCAACAACGGTTCTGCCACTGTTACTAACAGTGATGAGGTATGTAAGGTTCAGGGAGGACACCGTAATCATAGAAGATATCATGCCAAACCTAACATTAAATTGAGCCGAGAACCACATCACAACTGGAGTCATGGAACAAGACTCAAGCAGTCACAACGACTCACATCAGAGGTTGTCAACAATAAATGTTACAATTGTGGAGGAGACTACCCACACCAAGATAATGTTTGTCCTGCACAAGGTAAGAAGTGCTATGAGTGTAGAAAACTAGGTCATTTTGGTGCTATGTGTCGTTCCACACTAAAGAAACCACACTCAATAAATAAAAGCACTGTACGAGGATCAAGTCATAGGAGTCGAGGTGGCAAACACAATATTGCACCTCATATCCAGAATGTTAATAATATACAAGACAACATTTCATTACAACCAGTCTCAGATGACATTGAATGTGATTATATTTATGGAGTACAATCAATCACAGAATGGAATGATCTTCCAAACAACCCAGAGACTATAGTATACATTGCTGGTATTTGTCTCAAAGTTCTCATTGACACTGGATCAAACATTGACACCATTGCTGAGTGCCACTATGAAAAATTTGAAAAACAGTTCCCAAAGCTTGAAAACTACAATGGCAAAGCCACTGCCTATGCTTCAAAGGAAGTCTTACCAGTGATTGGAACTTTCACTGCAGAGATTAAGTCAAAGAATGCAATGCTCATTACTACATTCCATGTTGTTAGGAATGCAAAGGAGTCTTTACTCAGTTACAAGACTTCAACCAAATTGGGGCTACTTCAGCTTTCTAATGCTGTAGCAGTGGAATCTGCAAACAATGTTGATGCTATTGTTGCTGAATTTTCTGATCGATTTAAATCCATAGGTTGTTAAACTGATAGCAACGTACATCTACATATCAACCCAGATGTAATTCCAGTTGCCCAACCACATCGCCGACAACCATTCCATACTCGCAAGAAAGTCGATGCCGAACTGGATAGGCTGATAGAACTAGATATCATTGAACCGGTAACAGGCCCAACACCATGGGTAAGCCCAATTGTCACTCCACCAAAGCCGAAGAATCCAGATGAGATACGCATTTGTGTAGACATGCGTGTTCCCAACAAGGCAATAATGCGTGAACGCCATCCTACACCCACTGTAGATGATATGATATACCGCTTGAATGGTGCAACTGTATTCAGCAAGTTAGATTTAAACAAGGGCTATCATCAGCTTGAACTTGATGATGAGAGTCGATTCATCACAACGTTTACGACACATCGAGGTCTGTATAGGTACAAGCGCCTGAGTTTTGGTATTAACAGTGCTGCTGAAGTATTCCAGCACATCATCAGCCAGGTATTGCAAGATATACCTAATGCTGACAACATGTCTGATGACATCATTGTTTATGGCCGTACCCAAGCTGAACACGACAAAGCTCTTCGTGCAACATTGCAACGCTTACGAGAAAAGAATTTGACGCTAAGCCGAGCAAAGTGTGAGTTCAATCAACATAAAATTGAATTCTTTGGACATGTACTTAGTGACAAAGGTCTGTCTCCAGATCCTAAGAAAGTTGCAGATATCAAGAATGCTGCACCTCCTTCAACATCCACTGAAGTACATAGTTTTCTGGGAATGGCAAACTACTGTTCTCGCTTCATTCCAGATTTTGCTACCATTACGAAGCCTCTACGTGAGCTCCTGAAGAAAAATGCATCATGGTACTGGAGCGATGTCGAGCAAAATGCATTTGATGCTGTGAAAGATGCACTAGTAGAAAATGCGACTGCTGCATACTTTGATCCATCAATGGACACTGAGTTAACGGTGGATGCTAGTCCTGTTGGTTTAGGTGCTGTGTTAGCCCAACACAAACCTGGTCAACCAGATTCCAGAGTAGTAATTGCCTACGCCAGCCGTTCTCTCACAGATGTTGAGCAACGATACAGTCAGACAGAGAAGGAAGCTCTTGCTCTTGTATGGGGCTGTGAACACTTCAATGTGTATCTGCTTGGTGCACCCTTACCACGATAGTCACTGACCACAACCGTTGGAGACCATCTTCAATAATCCAAAGTCCAAACCACCAGCTCGCATTGAGAGATGGGCTCTTCGTCTGCAACCATACAACTTTACGGTGAAATACAAGCCAGGTGCAGGCAATCCCGCTGATTACATCAGTCGACATCCTGCCACAGTTTCACCATCACCAAGCATCAGCAAGTTGCCGAGGAATATGTACACTCTGTAACCTGTGATGCAGTCCCTAAGGCTCTCACTCTTGATGAAATCCGTACTGCAACCCTAGAGGACCCAACTCTGCAAGCAACAGTGGATGCATTGACTAAGAAAAAGTTTCCACGCATCCCACCCTCAGGAGTTGACCAAGATGCATTCAAAGCACTTGAACGCATCCAGACAGAATTAAGTGTTACGCAACAACGCGACACCGTGCTGCGAGGTACTCGTATCGTCATTCCAGCTGTTCTCCAGCAACGTGCTCTGAAGCTTGCACATCAAGGACACCAAGGTCTTGTAAGGACCAAACAGCTGCTACGAGAAAGGTGTGGTTTCCTGGCATTGATCGTCAAGCTAAGGACATGCATGATGCCTGTGTCCCTTGCCAAGCTGCAGTGGATACTTCAAGACCAACACCTCTACAACCTTCACCACTACCTGCTGCACCATGGATGGAAGTATCGATGGACTTCTGTGGACCGCTACCAACTGGAGAGTACTTGATGGTAGTCATTGATGATCACTCACGTTATCCAGAAGTAGAAATCATCACTTCCACATCTGCAAAGGCTGTCATCCCGAAACTCGACAAGATCTTTTCAAACTTTGGCATTCCTGAAGTTGTCAAGACGGACAATGGACCGCCATTTAATGGACAAGACTTTGTCAACTTTGCTGAGCATATTGGATTCAAACCGCCGTGTGATGCCACTACATCCTCAAGCAAATGGAGAAGTAGAGAGATTCATGCAACCTCTCATGAAAGCTGTACGCTGTGCTCATGCCGAAGCGATCCTGGAAACAAGCTATGTATGCTTTTCTCAGGAACTACCGTGCAACACCGCATGGAACACTGGGCAAGTCGCCTGGCGAACTTTTATTTGGACGTCCTATGAGAATCGCACTACCTGTCATGCCAGCCAAGGTAACGGATAACGTCTCGCTCAGAAGGATGCACTACCAAGGGCAAAATGAAAATTGCTCATGATCAACGTGCAAAGGAACAATTCATAAAGGTTGGAGATACTGTTCTCGTTAAAAAGAAAAAAAGAGGAAAAGTTAGATATGCCGTATGATACAAACCATATAAAGTGATTAGTGTAAAAGGAACTATGGTAACAGCGAGTAATAGAGATCATAGTATAACACGTAATATGGCTTATTTCAAAGTGATTCCAACTAGTGTAGAAAATGATGAAGTGCAAAGTCGTGCAAAAGAAAAAGAAATGAGTTATAACTCGATAAACAATTCGGGATATTTTTGTATTTAAGGACTCTCGTCCTAACGCATGTTAAACGCCCTACACGATTTNCCACCCACTTACCCCTCCACCCCACCGCCCGTACCACCAGCAGGAGGCCCACCACTGCGCATCTCCACTCACCCACTACCCACCCTGCTTGAAAGGCTGCCCTCACTACCCTTCACCACTATCATTATTCAAAGATGCGATGCCCACTGTCACAGTTGGTGGCCCAAGATCTGGATCTACTCCAAGACGACAAAGTCCTCGTAAAAGAAAATTCTCATTCTGTCCTTTACTATAAATCTATTATTCGTCAAATTCCCCGAATTCCGATTTGTAAATACAGTGGAGTTTATGAAAGCAGGCGGGTTGTCCGCCTTCATCTGTACCGTCCATGTCCGGGGACGTGGTGGATAGTTGCCCCCCCTCCCCCCCCCCCCCTCCCACCGTCCTTTAAACTCCAGCGACGCACTACTTAGCAGAGGCGTGTTGAAGGCGCTCGCTCTGATGGCTTGCAAGGCTAATTCAAATCCATCAGCAAGTTCCCATTAACACCAAATACTCCTGGCCTGGCCGGCCTCTTTGTGTTCAAAACAAACAAAAAGTTGACAAACACCCCAAAGAAATAACTGATTCATACGTCAGACTGCGACCAGCCGGGTCGAACAGCTTGGTTGACCAGATCACCACCAGAAGGCCTGCCTACCTTACCTTGCGATGATTTCGGGGCTCAGCGACCCCGCGGCCCGGTCCTCGACCAGGCCTCCTCGTTGCTGGACTGGTTAACCAGGCTGTAAGACGCAGCTGCTCGCAGCTTGACGTATGAGTCAGTCTGGTTGATCAGGTATCCTTTGGAGGTGTTTATTCAGTTCTCTCTTGAACACTGACGGGTCGACCAGTTATGTCCCTTATGTGTAATGAAAGCGTGTTGATCAGTCTCGGGCCTCTGATGTTGATAGTTCTCTCTGAGTACCTGTTGCACCTCTGCTCTTCAATGTTTTCTTTCCTGCAAGCCCCATTGGTCAATCGATCTACAAAGTCATGTTTACCAACTCCAACATGGGATGGGATCCAGTGAAGAGCAGAGGTGCCATAGGCATAATCAGAGAACACTGTATAAACATCAGAGGTCCGCGGTTGTTGAACGTCCTCCCAGCGAGCATAAGAAATATTGCCGGAACAGCAGTCGACATCTTCAAGAGGAAATTAGATTGTTTCCGCCAAGGTGTGTCGGACCAACCGGGCTATGATAGGTATGTGGGCTTCTTCAAGCAACAGCCTGGTGGACCAAACTCTCACAAGTCAAGTTTGGCCTCTGGCCGGGCTTGGGGAGTAGGAGAACTCCCAGAACCCCATCAAGGTACAAGCAGGTAACACAAATTTTATATAATAGACTTTGTGTCTGGTGTCTCCCCCACCAACTATAACCACCTCCCTCCCCCCCCAACCACCACCCCCTCCCTCCTTCTCCCCCCACCAACTACCACCCTACCCGCTATCCACTCGTTACATATCAAACACAGAGGAATAATAAACAGAGGGCAGAGCTCTCTTAGAAGAGGAAAAGAAGTTCAGGATAATGTACAGTAGGTGGAAACGTGACCAAAAAAGGCAGGGAAGAACTTGTGGACTAGGATGTTGCTCCATACCCCTGGTTGGCCTCGGGGGACGCCTGCACCAGGTCCCATACCCCAAGTGGCCCTCGGCGACGCCTGTACCAGGTCCCAACCCCAAGTGGGCCTCGGCGACGCCTGTACCAGGTCCCATACCCCAAGTGGGCCTCGGCGACGCCTGCACCAGGTCCCATACCCCAAGTGGGCCTCGTCGACGCCTGCACCAGGTCCATACCCCAAGTGGCCTCGGCGGACGCCTGCACCAGGTCCCATACCCAAGTGGGCCTCGTCGACGCCTGCACCAGGTCCCATACCCCAGTGGGCCTCGGCGACGCCTGGGTCCCATACCCCAAGTGGCCTCGGCGACGCCTGCACCAGGTCCCATACCCCAAGTGGGCCTCGCGACGCCTGCACCAGGTCCCATACCCCAAGTGGGCCTCGGCGACGCCTGCACCAGGTCCCATACCCCAAGTGGGCCTCGGCGACGCCTGCACCAGTCCCATACCCCAAGTGGGCCTCGGCGACGCCTGCACCAGGTCCCATACCCCAAGGGCCTCGGCGACGCCTGCACCAGGTCCCATACCCCAATGGTCCTCGGGGTACGCCTGCAGCAGGTCCATACGCCAGTGGCACCGAGCCTGCACCAGGTCCCATACCCCAAGTAGGCCTCGGCGACGCCTGCCCAGGTCCCATACCCCAAGTAGGCCTCGGCGACGCCTGCACCAGTCCCATACCCAAGTAGGCCTCGGCGACGCCTCACCAGGTCCCATCCCGTCCTGCAGGAAAGTAGCAGCTCGCCTGCCACCATTCAGGCACAACCATCAATATAATTATGATAATCTCGGGTGTAACTTACTCCAAAGGAGGTCGTCGTGTCGGAAAGCTGGTAGTAGTCAGAGGAACAAATCCACAAGGGCCGTGACGGGGATTCGAACCTGCGTCCGGATGTTGTTGTTGTTGTTATAGATTCAGCTACTCGGAACAAGTTCCAAGTAGTATGGGCTATGGTGAGCCCGTAACTTACCTGGCACAGGAGCTGGGCAAGAAGCACGGGCTATGGTTAGCCTCGTGGACAGGCTAACCACGTACACAACAGATTAATTAATGAGGGACAAGTGAAAAGACGTTTGCGCGCGCGTTCCTATGTTCCTGCAGGCGCGCCTAAATAAAGTATACATAATGGGTGAAAAAGTGGGAAGTTAACAAGTGCGGAGTATAGTTCCACAGCTGGATGTTCAGTGGTTCGAGGTGAAAAATGTCGGGAGGAAATGCTGGCTCTGCAGTTCCAAAAGGCAGCTGTGAAATGGAAATAGGAAAGAAAGGAAGGGAACTATCCGGGAAAGCGCAAAGCCATTACGACTATTAGCACTGATAAGGGATCAGGATAAGGATAATGGGATGGAGGGGAGGGGAAAGGAGCGTACCATTCTTTTTTTTTTGGCTTTACATTGACGTAGTTACGCTGGGTAGGTGTGCGTGTGTATTCACCTAGTTGTTTGCGGGGGTTGAGCTCTGGCTTTTTGGTCCCGCCTCTCAACTGTCAATCAACTGGTGTACAGATTCCTGAGCCTACTGGGCTCTGTCATATGTACATTTGAAACTGTATGGAGTCAACCTCCACCACAACAGTACTTAATGCATTCCATTTGTTAACTACCCTGATACTGAAAAAATTCTTTTTAACGTGTGTGTGTGACCAGACAGCTGTAAACAGCTCATGTTCATATGGTAATAACACAGGTGGTGTGCCGCCCCCCCCGCAGCCAGGCAGGTGGTGTGTCCCCCCCCCGCCGCAGCCAGCAGGTGGTTTGCCCCCCCCCCCCCCGCCGCAGCCAGGCAGGTGTGTGCCCCCCCCCCGCCGCAGCGAGGCAGGTGGTGTGCCCCCCCCCCCCCCGCGCAGCGAGGCAGGTGGTGTGCCCCCCCCCCCCGCCGCAGAGAGTGTGGTGGGCCGCCCCCCCCCCCCCCGCCGCAGCGAGGCAGGTGGTGTGCCCCCCCGCCCCCCGCCGCAGCCAGGCAGGTGTGTGCCCCCCCCCCCCCGCCGCAGCGAGGCAGGTGGTGTGCCCCCCCCCCCCCCCCCCCCCCCGCAGCGAGGGTGTGGTGGGCCCCCCCCCCCCCGCCCAGCGAGGCAGGCAGCGGGTTGGCCGCCGCTCCCCCCCCCCCCCCCCCCTCCGCCGCAGCGAGGCAGGTGGTGGGCCGCCGCCCCCCCCCCCTCCGCCGCAGCGAGGCAGGCAGGCGGTGGGCCGCCGCTCCCCCCCCCCCCCTCCGCCGCAGCGAGGCAGGCGGTGGGCCGCCGCCCCCCCTTCCCTCAAGGCACATTTGTTAATATTTGTGTAAAGACAATATTATTAGCTTATGGAAATTCATATTATATTTCTGGTCTTGTATATAGTTAGGTCCAGGTTAGGTATTTGTTTCAATGGCAAGTATTTACATTTGAATTACTTGGGCGAAGCCTCGTGAGAAATGGTCTTTTGAAGAGTGAAGTGTAATGTGGTGGTGTAAGCATAGTGCCCAACCCACACTACCTACTGGGTCTGGGTCTCTGGGACGATCCCAGCTCAACTTCACATCATAACCACTTGCTTAACCAATTCTTTTCTTTAGGTTCTAAAATATAAATTAAATGCTCATACATTAACTCGATCTGTAGGAAGTTTGTGGTGATGTATTTTGACTTTTTTTTTGTTTAGGGCGCCAAGTGACTTGTGGAATTACTAGGATGTGAGTGGGTAAGCTTTGAGGTGCGCCGTTTGCCTGCGCAGCCTTCGTTACCATTGGCTTACTAAATCCAATTTCTGCTTCAAGCCGCTGGTGACAGTTTAATGTCAGTAATGTCAGCGATGTGCTCCATCCCTTGCCTCACTAATGTATGACTGGTTTGTGCTTGCTGGGGAGCACGGGAGACATCTCCTGTCCACGAGGCTAACCATAGCCCGTGCTTCTTGCCCAGCTCCTGTGCCAGGTAAGTTACGGGCTCACCATAGCCCGTGCTACTTGGAACTTGTTCCGAGTAGCTGAATCTATAACAACATTGCTGGGGAGGTATACTTGGTCGAGTAAGCAGAGGAGGCTGAGAGCAAGTAATCATGGTCTTGGGTGATAATGGCAAGTGCTGACATTATTGGTGACGCTGGCGGCAGGAGTAGTAGGCGGGAGCTTAAGTTGCAAGCGTAAACACAAGCGAGAGATGGCTGTCGAAGATGGGAAGCAATAAAAACGAAAGTTGGCATTAATAGAGAAAGCGGGAGGCAAGAATGGGAGAGGCGGTGATAAAAAGTGGTCGAGAAGAGAGAAAGCAAGACCCAGGGCAAGTGCAGGAAGAGAGCTGTTAGCGGAGGAATGACCTTAAATGCAGTCAGTAACCAATCGACTGGGGAGACGCATCCATTTTACACAGGACGTGACAGGTGCAATAATTGTCTTGTCTCCAGCTACAATGGAAGCTTATTGGAAACAGTCATATCGTGTGCACGTCACTCCTGTAAACACACACACACCTTGTATTGCTGGAACTTTAAGAGTATGTATGATTGGCGTGCCCAGGTTTGGCGGAAATGGCGGCGCGAGCCGTCATTATAATCTTGGCTGACAATCTGCTGACTCCAGCCCACCAGGAACAGGAATCGTGCCGGCCTGGTGTGATGGTGGGGTTGATAACCTGTCCGGGGAGCCAGCCGTGGAGGACCGCGGCCACCCATTCTTACACCAGCCCCGTTTACTCCACCACCCACACGGTGTCCCGGAAAAATGTACATATAGAGACTACAAAGAATTTGACTTCAGTGTTTTGTTTCGGGGGTCAAATAGGTGCCAAAATATTTTCTGTGCTTCTCTCAAATTTATGGTGCAAGTTCGATAGACCTCATTTTCCATTTTATTATTTTTTATTATCTGGTTTGGGCGAAACTAAAACCATTTTAAAACACTTCTTTAGCTGAATAGATTTTATTTCAGAATTTTTTTGTAGTACCATAAATTGGGCATAAAATTTTGTATGCACAACTTTTATATTTTTTATCAGGTATTGATATAATTTGCTATTGTACTGTATCTCCTTATTTATTTCAGTTAAATTAATGCCTTAGTTGTTTTAGAGAATGGTAAAACTACTTGGGAAATGCATTACGTAACTATGCAACAATTGGTTATATACTGTAAGTTCCAAACCTAACCCATAGCTCTTTTAGACCTTTTAGTGTGAGTGTGAATGTTGCAACAATAATGCAACTACGTCAGTATAACTTGACAATACAGCAATACATTACACACCTTGTTCAAGAGCACAGTTTGCACGAGGCATGCTGTGACTGTCGGCTTCCTCAGCATGGTTATAGAGTGACTGTCGGCTTCCTCAGCATGGTTACAGTGAGCCTGAGTGACTGTTGGCTTCCTCAGCATGGTTACAGTGAGCCTGAGTGACTGTTGGCTTCCTCAGCATGGTTACAGTGAGCCCGAGTGACTGTCGGCTTCCTCAGCATGGTTACAGTGAGCCTGAGTGACTGTCGGCTTCCTCAGCATGGTTGCAGTGAGCCTGAGTGACTGTCGGCTTCCTCAGCATGGTTACAGTGAGCCTGAGTGACTGTCGGCTTCCTCAGCATGGTTACAGTGAGCCTGAGTGACTGTCGGCTTCCTCAGCATGGAAGCCGACAGTCACTTCCGTAGAATTTCTGAAGCATAACACTGCTGATAACTTCAAAATCATTTTCTTTTTCCCATCATGAACTGCATGAGCCTTGTGGCATTTTTATCAAAGATTTTTGTTTCTTGTAAGTGCGCGGTGCGATGTTTCTCAAAGATACATTAAATTGAATTTTGTAAGAGCTGGGAAGATGTTACATATTGTTAAGACTTGGTGGTAGAGAGAGACCCTGCCACATGTCACTGTTTGTTTAGCCAACACTGCCTTTTGTATCTTTGTAAGACCTTTACATTGTCTGTTCTCCCTTCATGCCCGGAGCAACAAAATTTAAACACGGGAGACATCTCCTGTCCACGAGGCTAACCATAGCCCGTGCTTCTTGCCCCGCTCCTGTGCCAGGTAAGTTACGGGCTCACCATAGCCCGTGCTACTTGGAACTTGTTCCGAGTAGCTGAATCTATAACAACAACAACAAAATTTAAATTCCCTTTCATAAACTAAAATTGTTTAAACTTTTCCAATAGAAATGGAGCGTCTACTTTAGGTTCTCTCGTAATACCAGGAACCGTAACGTGAATAATGTATGGAGTCAAACATTGGAAATACATTGATCAATAAACCAGCTGTGTTCACATGTGGCTCCCAAGATCCTTCTCGGCCACATATTACATGCTATGCGGTAACAGGGTTCTTGATTTGTGGAACCACTTGCCGCGTAACATAAAGAAGTGGGATCCCTTGATTGATTCAAGTGTAGGTTAGACATGTATATGAATGAGATCAGGTGGATATAAATAGGAGCGGCCTTGTAGGGGCCAATTGGCTTCTGCAGTTATCATCATTCTTATGTTTTATTTACAAAAACAACAACATGATAAAACACACTGATATACAGTACTTGCTCTGATTTTTCGCAACGTTAATAAATTCTTATATCTTGCTCCTCACTGTTTTACTTTTTCAGTTTTTTACTTCTTCAGTCTAATGCTGAAATAAGCATTAATAAGCGCCTCTTATTATAAGAGTTGAGTCATGTCTGATATGAGTGGCTGATAGTCGTCAGATTTCTGTTTGCTCCAGAAAACTTTCCATATCAATTAGGTGATTAGCATACACACAAATATCACAATAGCGTGTTATGTCAAATATATCAAAAGGATGTATCAGATATATCAAAAGGGCCGTGATGAGGGTTCGAACCTACGTCCGGTTCAAACCCTCATCACGGCCCTTGTGGATTTGTTCATGATTATCATACTTCGCCATGAACGGTCATAGTGAGAACCGAACGCAACGCCAAAGTTTTCAATCCGAAAACCTCGGTTTCTATTTCTTCTTTTATCCACCTAACTGCCTATTTTTAATATCTTTAGTTAGGGCCTAAATGATACTGGTTTCAAATTTGGACTGAGTAAATCTAAATTCCCCCCCCCTCCCCCAGGCAATATTTTCGAAAGGTGTCTAAAGTCTGTACCATAACAATAGCTGATTAAATAAACATTTTTAAATAAACTCCATTCTGCTAAAAGAAAGCTTTAACTTGGTTTTAATTTTATTGAAATCGAATGATATATAGTTTGAACAAATATTCGCCAATTTGGAAAATGGCGTCTACCAGACAATAAGTCGGCCAGACTTATTTTGGAAAAGCATGCAAGGTATTCTGGCGCCTCTTTGACCCTGAAACAAAACACCATACCACTTATGTCAGACCAATCCTGGTATATGCAGCTTGAGTGTCCCCTGCTTGAGTGACCCCTCACTAATCTGGCGCCCTTGGGAGGTGGAGATATTTGAGGTAAATACTTCGAAGTCTCTATCTCTTTTAAGGGTCTGACTTGGTGTAGTGGGTTAAGGCATACTAGTTATGTCAGCTATTGGAAGATAGTTGTGCTTTCTGGGTTCGAGTCCCACTGGTGGGTGTTGTCTAAAGATTGTTAATCTTCTCTTGTGGTTCATGCAAGTATGTGCTTATAGCATAGACACGAGTTCTCCCACATTGACAGTGGCTTGATGAAAATTGCTTGAGTGACCCCTCACTAATCTGGCGCCCTTGGGAGGTGGAGATATTTGAGGTAAATACTTCGAAGTCTCTATCTCTTTTAAGGGTCTGACTTGGTGTAGTGGGTTAAGGCATACTAGTTATGGCAGCTATTGGAAGATGGTTGTGCTTTCTGGGTTCGAGTCCCACTGGTGGGTGTTGTCTAAAGATATATATGTTATATTATATATATATATATATATATATATATATATATATATATATATATATATATATATATATATATATATATATATATATATATATATATCACTAAGAACTCTTTGACCCCACCAGGATTCGAACCCATGCCGTCCAGGATCACCCCTAAACGTACACAGTGGTCACGGTGGTCACGGTACTGTGTACGTTTAGGGGTTATCCTGGACGGCATGGGTTCGAATCCTGGCCGGGTCAAAGAGTTCTTAGTGATATATGGCTTGCGCGTTCATGCAGCTTTCTCACAGACACACACACACACACACACACACACACACACACATATATATATATATATATATATATATATATATATATATATACATATATATATATATATATATATATATATATATATATATATATATATAATTGATTTAGATTCAGGTTTGAGCAGCGATATTTGCAAATATGCCGATGACACAAAAGTCGGGAGGGAAATAAACACGGAAAAAGATTGGATGGTTATAAATAGGAGCTGCCTCGTATGGGCCAATAGGCCTTCTGCAGTTACCTTTGTTCTTATGTGTTGTCTTTAACGTGACAGTCTGGATAGCTGACGTCATAGGGTGATTTGAGTGTTTTGTCATTAGTCTTGCAAGTTAATAAGTACTTTTTATCGGGTGAGGTTTAAAATAAAACAGCCTTGCTGTTTGTAGGAGAACAAATTTCCTGGCGTGGGAGAGTAGAGATTTTTTATCGACACAAGTGGGTACTGGAACAGATGACTGCTGACAACCTGTCGGCGGGCTGAGAGGGCTCCTTTTCCGTATCTCCTGGGAAAGCCTTGCCCACTAGTTTCCCTGGAATATGACCTGCCAATCATTTAACCGTGTATCTAGTCACTGCTGGGGTGAACGTCGACTTACAATTAAGGATTGGCGCCGGATCATACTTCCCAGCCGTGACACGAACCTTTGCCAAATCGCTCAGGAAGCGCGGGGGGTGTTACCACTCTGTCCAGAACTTGTTTGCTCTCGAAATGATATTGTCTTACCGTGAGAAACTTTGTCTTTCTTACCGTGAGAAACTTGAAGTGGGAGCTGATGGTGGCTTGTTAGTAACACAAGTCAAGCCTAGCCTCGGACCGGGCTTGGAGTAGAAGTACTCTCAGAACCCCATCAAGCAGGTCATTTGCATCCTAGGCACCGACCCTATTTGACGCCACAAGAGCGAATATTATTCATTGCTAAGACAGCCGTTTTAAACATGCACAGTGAAATCACGATACCCCTGTTATACCTATTACAGAGGTACTTTATTACCTTTGGTGAATGTTATACCTGTTACAGAGGTACTTTATTACCTTTGGTGAATGTTGTACTTATTACAGAGATACTTTGACCTCTTTGGCTGGGTAGAATTTGTGCTGAATAAGACGAGCGCCATTATTAGATAGTGGGGGTTCAAATACTTTAGAGGATTAAATGGGTGCATGTGTTTTGAGCGAGTACTCCGGAATGTGAAGTTGGTTGCCTTAATGATTGATTGATAAAGATTAAGCCACCCAAGAGGTGGCACGGGCATGAATAGCCCGTAAGTGGTGGCCCTTTTGAACCATTAGCAGTATCAAGAGATGATCTGTGGAGGTGCGACTGCACCCTGCGTGACGGGAGATGTCTCCCGTGTTGCCTTAATCATGTGCGTCACATTTTATTATATGAAGTCACCTGTTTTGTCTGCCAGGAAAGTGCATATTTAGGGGGGGGGGATTTGGGAGCAGGGATTTGCACCTTGATTTGCGATCAAATGTATATAGCATTATGGCCAGTGATCTATATACATATACTGTACTATATAGTATTTTCATGCAAATAAAATGTATTAATTTTCTAATATTTGTCTTTTTCGTGTTTCAGGAAGTGCAGAATTTGTTAGTAAGGAACTACCGGAATTACAGAATGTACTCTTCAACAAGCTAGACAGTAAGTTTTTGTTGTTGTTGTTTGGGGGGGGGGGGGAGGCACATTCGGATTTCATAATCTTTTGCCCATAGGCAAAAGATTTAGTTAGAAAGTTATAGGCATGGAGTGTAGAGTTGGCCTGTACTGTTCTATAATAATCAGTGATAAAATACAATAGAAGATCAGTGGGAACCATAAGGAGGGTTCCAACTTGCACACTGGGCGCATTCAAGCACACGCCTTCGACCCTTAACCACGATGCTATGTTAAAAGCAATGCAGCCTGGGATTCAACTGAATCCTCTAGGGATCCTGAGGCTTCCACTGAAGTCCAATCAGGATTACACACATATTCTCCCCCATGCACTCAGGCTGTGGTCCAGGAGTTGGACTCCCAAAGCTTCTCCTCAAATGCACAAGGAAATCACATTAACGTGATCAGTAAGAAAATCGGTAGAAGCCATGTGGAAGGTTTGAACCTGCACACTAGGTCTTCTCAAGCACAGGCCTTAGACCACTTAATCACGACATTCTAAAAGCAATGCAGATTGGGATTCAACTGAATTCTCTAGGGGTATCAACCAGGTATCAACCAGGTTATGTATCAACCAGGTAACCAGGTATCAACCAGGGTCCTGAGACTTTGCTGAAGCAAAGTCAGGGTTTCACATTACCTACATGCACTGTGGCTTTTCAAGCATGTTATGGCCAAGTAGTCCAAGATGTGTGCATGGGAGTACCCAGTGTGTAGGTTCGAATCTTCCTCATGGCTCCTAATGATTTTCTCATTGATTATGTTAATGTGATGTCTTTGTACATACAATAGTTACGTGGAGCATGCCCGGAGAGGGTTCTGGGAGTTGTTCTACTCCCCGAGCCCGGCCTGAGGTCAGGCTTGACTTGTGATAACTTGGTCCAACAGGCTGTTGCTTGGAGCAGCCTGCAGTTAATGATTTTTTGTTTACACTTACACTTTGTTTTTTATACAGTACAGTATTGTCTTTAAACTGTAAGCTAAATGTTACTCATTTTATGCCAAAAGAATACAATTTGATTTAGACTGATGTACACCTGTTTAGTTCAGCCATTATTGTAATGATTTATACAAGTTGTTACAGAATAGTTTGATTCTGTATTTGACAACTGTATTTTAAATATTGATAAATGTTACTTCTGAATCTTAAGTATACAGTTAAAATTACACATATGATGTATGATTTTATCTTGTGAATAATATTATTGTAAATTTTTGTTAACTGACCCAAATATGAATGTACAAACATGAATACAGTAATTTAATTTAAATTTTTCATTTATATTTTGGGTCAATAAATATAACCGTGCATTTAAAGATCTGTTTGGACACAGGAAGTGAACCATACATGGGTGTTCATAGGTTGGCAGAAGTAGCAGGCTTTCATAATGTACAGTTTCTACTCTTGCTTGCTAACTTGCAAGAGCAGACATGTGCGAGTGTTGACCATCGAGGGACGGGCGAGGGACATTGACCATCTTTATCAATACATTGAGGTTTGGGGAGTAGAACTCCCAGAACCCCATCAAGCAGGTTATCATCATACATGGTGTATGTGCTAAGGTTGGCAATTGTCAAACTAATTGATGCACAAACCAGTTGGAATAGTCAAGCTGTGTTACCCAGTGGTGACTGTGTGTTAGGCACCCAGGTAGCATTGTTGTCAACTTACACACCGTAATGATGCCAGGTATATACACCATTTTATCATTGTAATGGTGTGCATTTTATGAAAGTACTGTACTGTGTGTTCGG
>WNGS01009844.1:38500-52606 GCA_020271785.1 Procambarus virginalis | reverse complement strand
ACTGGTGTACAGATTCCTGAGCCTACTGGGCTCTATATATCTACATTTGAAACTGTGTATGGAGTCAGCCTCCACCCATCACTTCCTAGTGCATTCCATTTACTACTACTCTGACACTGAAAAAGTTCTTTCTAATGTCTTTGTGGCTCATTTGGGTACTCAGCTTCCACCTGTGTAATTACCTAAGTGTAATTACCTAAGTGTAGTTACAGGATGAGAGCTACGCTCGTGGTGTCCCGTCTTCCCAGCACTCTTTGTCATATAACGCTTTGAAACTACTGACGGTCTTGGCCTCCACCACCTTCTCACTTAACTTGTTCCAACCGTCTACCACTCTGTTTACAAAAGTGAATTTTCGTATATTTCTCCGGCAGCTTTGTTTCGTTAGTTTAAATCTATGACCTCTTGTTCTTGAAGTTCCGGGTCTCAGGAATTCTTCCCTATCAATTTTATCGATTCCTGTTACTATTTTGAATGTAGTGATCATATCACCTCTTTTTCTTCTATCTTCTAGTTTTTGCATGTTTAATGCCTTTAATCTCTCCTCGTAGCTCTTGTCCTTCATTTCTGGGAGCCACTTAGTGGCATGTCGTTGCACCTTTTCCAGTTTGTTGATGTGCTTCTTAAGATATGGGCACCATACAACCGCTGCATATTCCAGCTTTGGTCTAATAAAAGTCGTGAACAATTTCTTTAGTATTTCTCCATCCATGTATTTAAAAGCAATTCTGAGGTTAGAAAGTGTAGCATAGGCTCCTCGCACAATGTTCTTGATGTGGTCCTCAGGTGACAGTTTTCTATCTAAAACCACCCCTAGATCCTTTTCTTTATCAGAATTCTTTAAAGATTTCTCACATAATTTATAGGTTGTGTGGGGTCTATGTTCTCCAATTCCACATTCCATAACATGGCATTTATTCACATTAAATTCCATTTGCCAAGTGTTGCTCCAAATACTTATTTTGTCCAGGTCTTCTTGAAGGGCATGACAATCATCTAGGTTTCTTATCTTCCCTATTATCTTAGCATCATCAGCAAACATGTTCATGTAATTCTGTATTCCCACTGGTAGATCATTTATGTAGACAATGAACATTACCGGTGCAAGAACTGAACCCTGAGGTACTCCACTCGTGACATTCCTCCAATCCGATACCTTGCCTCTAATTATGGCCCTCATTTTTCTGTCAGTTAGGAAATTTTTCATCCATGTTAGTAGCTTACCTGTCACTCCTCCAATATGTTCCAGTTTCCAGAACAACCTCTTATGGGGAACTCTGTCGAAAGCCTTTTTTAGGTCCAGATAGATGCAGTCAACCCAACCATCTCTTTCTTGTAAAATCTCTGTGGCTCGATCATAAAAACTGAGCAAGTTCGTTACACAGGATCTTCCAGATCGAAAACCATACTGTCTGTCTGATATTATATCGTTTTCCTCGAGGTGTTCTACCCATTTAGTTTTAATTATTTTTTCCAATATTTTGACTATTACACTTGTCAATGATACAGGTCTATAATTAAGGGGTCTTCCCTGTTTCCACTTTTGTAGAATGGAACTATGTTAGCTTTTTTCCACACATCAGCTACAGCTCCTGTAAACAGGGATGCCTGAAAAATCAGTTGAAGTGGAATGCTGAGCTCAGGTGCACATTCTCTCAGAACCCATGGTGAAACTCCATCTGGACCAACTGCTTTGTTCTTACCTAGCTCCTTTAGCATTTTTTCCACTTCGTCTCTAGACACCTCTATGTGCTCTATGTTGTTCTCTGGAATTCTTATTGTGTCTGGTTCCCTAAAGATTTCATTTTGTACAAACACACTTTGGAACTTTTCGTTTAGTGTTTCACACATTTCCTTTTCATCTTCCGTGAATCTATTTCCCATTTTCAACCTCTGAATATTATCCTTTACCTGAAATTTGTTGTTTATGAATTTATAGAATAGACCTGGTTCTGTTTTACATTTGTCTGCAATCCCTTTTTCAAAATTTCTTTCTGCCTCTCTCCTCACTGCCGTGTAGTTGTTTCTCGCATCTTTGTATCGCTGGTATGTTTGGGGGTTCGGCCTCTTCCTGTATTGATTCCATTTTTGTGTCTTTTGGTCTCTAGCCCTCTCGCAATTTCTATTGAACCAATCCTGTTTTCTAGTTCTGCATCTCTGTTTTGGTATAAATTTTTTTGTGCCTTTATCATATATTTCACAAAACTTGACATACATCTCATTCACTTCCTTGCCTAGCATCAAGTCTGTCCAATTATACTCACTAAAAAAATTTCTAAGGTCACCATAATGTCCTCTCCTGAAGTCTGGTTTTTCAACTGCTTCAACCTCCTTATTTTCTTCCAGATTATAACGCATTGCATACTTTATTCCCAAAAAGACATGGTCACTTTTACCCAAGGGAGGAAGGTACTGAATGTCAAATATCTCTTCCTCCTTCCTGGTAAATATCAAATCTAGCATGGAGGGAACGTCCCCTTCCCTCATCCTCGTAGCTTGTTTAACATGTTGATACAAGAATGTTTCCAGGATGAGGTCTACAAATCTACAGGTCCAAAAATCTTCTGTTTTAGCTTCATATGCTTCCCAGTCTATGGATTTCAAGTTGAAGTCACCGACTATCAACAGTCGTGATCTATCGTTATCCGCTCTCGCTATAATCTCTCTCATTATTGTTATAAGACCTTCTCGTTTACTATCTAGCTCCTCCTTTGACCATGTGCTGCTTGGCGGTGGACTATATGCATTTATTATCATTAGTTTATCATCCTCATGGCAGATCTCTAGTGCTATTATGTCAACTTCTTGTGGATTGGCAGTCATTATTTCCTTCACCTTTAGGTGTTCTTTCACCAGCACAGCAACGCCACCGCCTTTCCTAATTTTTCTGTCCCGTCTCCAAATTGAGTAGCCCCTTGGGAATATGACCTCATTTAAAATAACATCTTCAAGTTTTGTCTCCGTGAGTGCAACAATGTCTGGTGTCTGCAGCTGTATTACATCACTTAACTCCAGTATCTTCGATCTCACTCCATCTATGTTGGTGTATGCAATCTTCAGGAACTTATTCCCCCTCTCCTTATTCTTCACTCCTCCTCTCTCTAATGATTTTGTTGGTTTGCCTTTATGTACCACTTTACTGGTTTGCCTAACACTTTGTAGAAAAAAGAATTGATTTCTTCTTCATTCCTGTTCTCATTTAAACGTTTTGCCTCGGCGAGGTTCAGTTTCAGCTTCTCTGTCTTCTTTTGAAAGATCTCGTCTTAACGACCACCCTTTCCCATCCTCATCACTTTGCAATTTTCTAGCATTCCTTAGTACTTCTTCCATCTGTTTGGCACAGTTTAGGGTGATCCTCAAAGGTCGATCTTTCCCTTTTACGTACCTGCCTATTCTCCTGTAGTCGCACACATTCTCTATGGTAGTGAGACCTTCTACGAGGCCAACAATTTTATCTACTACTTTAGCTTCTTTGACAGCTCTTTCTGACCTAGATGTTATCTCCTTTTCTTTGCAGCCAAAAATTATCAGGGACTTACTCCGATCAACTGTGTTTTGCACCAACTTCGGGTTAGATGCCAATTCTTTCCTCACTTCCAGCCTAATGGTTGTTTTATCTTGGTTGCTGCAGTGTTTGACTTCCTTTACAGCTTCCTCAATTCTTTCCTTCTCCTTGGCCACTTGTGCATAGGTGAGTTGCATATCTTTCTTGCACTGTTCTATACCCTGTGTAACTTCCTCCATCTGTGCTGACAAAAGCTGTTTCTCCTGTTGAATTTCCTTGCCTAACCTATTGTAGTCATCTATGCTTAAATTTACTTTAACTTCCAAAGCTATTTTTAAGAGTTTATTTTCTTCTTCCATGTCTTTACACTTTGTTTCCAATTTATTCTTATCCTTGCGCAAGTCTTTCACTATATCCTCAAGACATAAAACTTTGCTATTCAAATGGTCATTACTTTCTTTCAATTTACGAATAATTTCTACATGAGAGTTCACTATACTATCTAAATTTACCAACTTGTTATGTAGACTGCTAATATCAATGCTTTCTTCATTGAATCCCTCAAAATCAAGCTCTGTTTTGCTTTTCCATTTGCCAGTGGCCATCTTGAATGTTGTTCTCTGCACTGTAAACACTAGGGGCAACTTTTTCTCATCCGATTTTTCACTTCCCTTAGCACATTCCTGTTATCTCACCTATTTTTCAAGAGCACTATACCTTTATGTTCTCTGGGACACCACTCACTATCATTAACCTGTACAACAATACTTAGGATTGTTGAAATATGCTGGAGCTCCTCTGATGCAAGTGTTGACCCTGGGGGTGTCACCTTTTGAATGTCCCCTGTGTCCCCTTGTTCGCGTCCCTCCAGTGTTGAATAGTTTGTGGCCACCTTTTATTGACTGCACTCACCATACCAGCTTAGTGGTTCGCTATGGTGAACACAAATGTAGATACTAGTACTTATATATAACGTGTGAATAGAAGGTATAAACAGCAATAGGAGAAGGTTGGGAGCCACCATTTTGGTGAGGGAGGTGCGTCGTCTGCACGACTTATCATGTTGTTTACTGGTGACCACTATGGTCTTTGGGCACCATACCAGTTTACTTGTACAAGTATGGTGAATAAAACAGGTAGATACTTATATATAATGTGTGTATATAGTGTAATAACACCACAAACAGTATTGTTGGAGGAGGAATATTAGTGTGTCTGGCCTTGAGGGCGGCAGCCACCAGCTGACTGTGTGCGTAGCTACGCCTTTGTGCCTTTACTCACCATACAAGCTTAGATGTACAGTTATGGTGAACAAAACATGTAAATACTTATATATAATGTCTGTATATAAAAGCAAAAACAATATGGTGGGATGAGAATGGTGACAAGTCAGGTGATGTGAGGTGAGGGAGGGAGTGGCAACCAGTGGCGGGCTGCCACTGCCTGCCACTGCCACTCAGCATACCAACTTAGTGGTTCGTTATGGTGAACACGAATGTAGGTACTTATATATAGCGTCTGTATATAGTGAATAAAAGCAAAAACAGTGTGGTGGGAGGAGAATGTGGGCGAGTGAGGTGTTGAGGGAGTGAGTGGCTGGCTGGCGTGTGGCGGTCACTCCTCGTTACTTTTTGACTCATAATAGCAACTTAGTGGTTCGTTATGGTGAACAAAACATGCAGATACTTATATATAACCTGTGTATATAGTGTAATAACTGACAAAGTATTTGTTCACTGTTTGATGAACATAATTAAATCAACAATATGCACACCATATTTTTGAGTACAGCGATGATTCACTAACTTATTATATAAATATATCACACTACACACTATTGAATAATATTACAGCAAAAAAACTACCAAAAATCAATCAGAGACATTGAAATAACTAGGTAATTATCTCTTTGTGGCAACTCCGGCCTGACAGCTGGCGAGCAGCAGACCGTCTGGGACGCACGCTGAGTCAGCGCCTGTTTTTTTCCAGACTTCCCTGCCGTATAGCGGGCAATATATGCCACTTACGATTTTTTTATTATTTTTCCCATGATCAGTGAACACAAAATAACAGATTAGGAAGAAATTTTTTTTTTTTTGTATGCGCCTGTGGGTGTCAAATGGTATATAGGCATGCGCCATTTAAGGGTTAAAAGGTCTTCATGCAATTTCCTTGCTTTTTCACAAATGATGGCCTCTGAAACTCTATCACCCACTAACTCCTTGTTGTGTATCCAAATTAATAATAACTGTTCAACATCCTCAAGTGTTTGTGTTCTATGTTTTGTGATTATTGATACGCCTTTTGCCACTTTAGCACTCATAATGTCCTTTTTCTTAGCCAGTATGGTGGATATTGTTGACTGAGATTTGTTGTACAGTGCGTCCTCAGTCTAACGAACCCCGCTCTATCGAATTCTCAGAAGAGCCGAACAAATTGAATTTGGTACCAAATGTTCAGTGGAACATACAAATGTTCGATTAAGCGAGGAATATTCGTCCAAGCGGTCACCGATGCCGAGCGTCGGAGCTGGCTGTCATCAACTATGATTCGCCAGAGTGTAAGCAGTTATATAGTGTTTTATTTTCCTTACCCATTGTTTCTAAGAAGAAATGGTGATAAAATGGTGTCAGGGGGTCATTGGTGAGAGAGTTGTTGTGAGGAGGCAAGTGGTGTCAGTAGTTAGGGTTTTTTGTTAGGGGGCAGGTGGTGTAAGTTACGTATTCTCATGGGAGGCAGGTTGTCAGCCAGGCAGC
Organism: Procambarus virginalis; assembly: GCA_020271785.1. Classification (NCBI taxonomy): domain Eukaryota; kingdom Metazoa; phylum Arthropoda; class Malacostraca; order Decapoda; family Cambaridae; genus Procambarus; species Procambarus virginalis. The sequence continues at coordinate 46,345 of WNGS01009844.1, read as the reverse complement.
TGACAAGCTGAAATGGTGTCAGGGGGGCATTGGTGAGAGAGTTGTTGTCAGGAGGCAAGTGGTGTCAGTAGAGGCTGGTTGTCAGTGGTAGAAGTTGTCAAGGGAAGCTGGAGTAATAGTGGTGTCAATAGAGGCTGGTTGTCAGTGGTAGAAGTTGTCAAGGGAAGCTGGAGTAATAGTGGTGTCAATAGAGGCTGGTTGTCAATGGTAGAAGTTGTCAAGGGAAGCTGGAGTAATATTGGTGTCAGTAGAGGTTGGTTGTCATGGAGTAATAGTGGTGTCAGTAGAGGCTGGTTGTCATGGAGTAATAGTGGTGTCTGTAGAGGCTGGTTGTCATGGAGTAATAGTGGTGTCAGTAGAGGCTGGTTGTCATGGAGTAATAGTGGTGTCAGTAGAGGCTGGTTGTCATGGAGTAATAGTGGTGTCAGTAGAGGCTGGTTGTCATGGAGTAATAGTGGTGTCAATAGAGGCTGGTTGTCAATGGTAGAAGTTGTCAAGGGAAGCTGGAGTAATATTGGTGTCAGTAGAGGTTGGTTGTCATGGAGTAATAGTGGTGTCAGTAGAGGCTGGTTGTCATGGAGTAATAGTGGTGTCTGTAGAGGCTGGTTGTCATGGAGTAATAGTGGTGTCAGTAGAGGCTGGTTGTCATGGAGTAATAGTGGTGTCAGTAGAGGCTGGTTGTCATGGAGTAATAGTGGTGTCAGTAGAGGCTGGTTGTCATGGAGTAATAGTGGTGTCAGTAGAGGCTGGTTGTCATGGAGTAATAGTGGTGTCAGTAGAGGCTGGTTGTCATGGAGTAATAGTGGTGTCAGTAGAGGCTGGTTGTCATGGAGTAATAGTGGTGTCAGTAGAGGCTGGTCGTCATGGAGTAATAGTGGTGTCAGTAGAGGCTGGTTGTCATGGAGTAATAGTGGTGTCAGTAGAGGCTGGTTGTCATGGAGTAATAGTGGTGTCAGTAGAGGCTGGTTGTCAAGGGAAGCTGGAGTAATCGTGGTGTCAGTAGAGGCTGGTTGTCAAGGGAAGCTGGAGTAATCGTGGTGTCAGTAGAGGCTGGTTGTCAAGGGAAGCTGGAGTAATCGTGGTGTCAGTAGAGGCTGGTTGTCAAGGGAAGCTGGAGTAATCGTGGTGTCAGTAGAGGCTGGTTGTCAAGGGAAGCTGGAGTAATCATGGTGTCAGTAGAGGCTGGTTGTCAAGGGAAGCTGGAGTAATCGTGGTGTCAGTAGAGGCTGGTTGTCAAGGGAAGCTGGAGTAATCGTGGTGTCAGTAGAGGCTGTAGAGGCAACATGTGACTGGTGCCTCCATGCTCCCCCTCCAGCCCCCCACCCTCCTTCCTGCATCTGACCACCAGAGACCAGCCACTAACTCTCCTCTCGTCGTCAGATGCCACGAGTCAATTTAATGATAATTATCGCATTATCTACACTGATAATAGCCTTTTTATTAGAAAAATGTCATATTGGAGCAATAATAATGGTGAAAATTGTGATATATACAGTACATATTTTAAACAGTTTGAACACATTTCCTTTTCACAGAATTTTTAATATAATTGGGGTGTAGATAACAGCTGACTTGGCATTGTGTGGCCGGCCGGTCGCTCCCTGAGCCATTTGGGGGGGGGAGGGGAGTGGGGTTTCCTAGATCCCTCCCTCTAACAGCCATGTACTGTACTGTAATACATTAGGTATTAATACAGTACTGTACTGTATAAAATGAATAAAACTTCAAAACAGACAATATTTTATTAGTTATAACAACAAACAATATTATTTGAAAACAATTTGTAAGTCTATTTAGATTAAATTTTGAGTAGGCCAATAAAACAAGCACAGGTCGTGTGAACGTTAGGCCTTGGTGAGGTGGCTGGCACCATTTGTCTCCGCTCCTAGTGTGAAAACGTGTTGCTCGCACGGGAAGGATAATTTAGAAAAATTTTTATCGTTTGAACTCTTCAAAGTCAAACTCGTTTGAAGTCAAACTCATCCAATAGGCAACAGAAAAACATTGAAGACTGCCTAATATACAAATTTGAACTCGGCTGTATTCAAATGGTTTACACAGCATCGTGCGAAAGGAATTGCTGTTTCAGTTGATTCTTTTAGAAATGCAGCTGAAAGACTTGCTGAAAAGTTAAACATAGACAATTTCAAGGCTAGCACTGGATGGGTATGTCGATTTAAAGAGAGGCATATTATCATTAACAAGAAAATTTGTGGTGAAGCATTAAGTGCAAATGTTGGAAGTGTTAATGCATTTAAATATAAACTTTCTCAGCACATGGTATCTAATAATCTAAGCTGGTTTCAAGTTTATAATGCAGATAAAACAGGCTTTATCTGGAAATGCCTTCAAAGAAACACTTTGGCCTCTAGGCTTGAGGAGAGTATTCCTGGTCGCAAGGTAAGCAAGGAAAGAATTTCAGCATTATTGTGCGGTAACGCAGATGGCAGTCACCGAACAAAGTGCGCAATTGTTGGGAAATCTGCCAACCCCAGAGCATTGAAAAACTGCATGAACAGATTACCTGTCGTTTACTACAACACAAAAAATGCCTGGTTCACACAGATTATTTTGGAAGACTGGTTCCAGAATCACTTTTGTAAAGAAGTAAGAAAGCATCAGATCAATGAGCGTGGCATTCGTCCTGCTAATGTAAAAGCAATGCTGTTGGATGATAATGCCCCAGCTCACCCCATTGCAAAATTAACATCGCCTGATAGCAAAATAACATGTATGGCTTTACCACCAAACTCTACATCTCTAATACAGCCCATGGATCAGGGGGTTATCTATGCTCTCAAATGGCTTTATAAGAGAGCTATTAATGTAGACATTATGGAAGTTGTGCTCTCTGAGGATGACGAAAGGCTTAATAAGGATACAAGGGCTAGTAGAACACTAGAAAACTTCAAGAAATATTCAATTAAAGACACTATTTACAAATGGGCCAAACAATGGATCAAGTTGAAGGTCACTACATTAAAGAATGCATGGAATAAAATTCTGAGTCCAGTATCTGGCGAGAATGAAGACAAAGATGACTATGATTTTGAGGGCTTTTATAATGCGATTTTTGAGACACTAAGAGATGCTGGCGAGGAAAATTTGCAACTTTCTGATGTGACTGAGTGGGTAGATAATGATGCTGATTATTTAGGTTATGGTGAATTAACTGATGATGAGATTATCCAGTGTGTTACTGGTAATGCTGATGAGGATGTGGAAGAGGAGGATGGTAGCGTGTTACGCATTCCATATGCTGAATCAATGCAAAGCATCAATACTCTGCTTGATTTGGTTGCTCTAACTGATAATGAAGACCTGGCAGATTATTATGTACACCTGAAGGGCATAAAAGATATTATAATAAAGATGCTCCTAACGAAGAAACAAACTAAGATTGAAAAGTTTTTGGTACAGCTTAACAGTAGGCCTACAGGACCAGCACCCAGCACTAGCAAGGACTCGCCTTATGATGCCCAGAATACTGGACTAGCACTCAGCACTAGCCATAACTTGCCTGGGAGTTCCAATTGAGCTGTACAACACAGTTCTAATGACATAAATGTACAAAGTGTAAAAAGTGAAGTTTAAGTGATACAGTACTGTATACGTTTACTTCAGTAGTGTGATTCTAGGGGGTCTGTACTTTATGTACAGACTGTAGTGTATAGTGTACATTTGTTAGAAAAGTTACTGTTCTTTAATGAATTTATATTCATATCATATCTGGCACTCTCAGGATATTGAGGCTAAAAGTCTGCACTACGCAACTGGTAAGGTAAGTACAGTAAAACACAATAACAATTTATTGCTAGATTTAGAAACTAGATTTTAGATTTAGAAAGATTACATAAATTAAGCTTATTTTCTGGGGGGAGCCCCTACGGCTACCCGGAGCTTACCAGGCTGATATGCTAATGTCAGACTTTGGCATCAGTCATGTGTATGGAGTTCTTATGGGCCTACCGGGGACCACGAGCCAGAACCTGGCCCCCTCAGAGAGGCAAGGGGAGCTATGGTCTATAGAAAACCCTGTGAGATTGGAAGCATTCTATGTCTGCAATCGACCGGGTTAGGCACCCAGAAAGGTAAGCGTCCCAAAACAAACCCCCTATTCTGGTGAAAATTGCAACCAAAAGCCGAACGAGTGGATAGAACTCCCCAAACAAAAACGAACACACTAGTATGACGTCATTCGTCGTCGCGCCGCTGTCTGTGCAGCCCCCCCCCCCTCCCTGGGAGGGGGAGCCCCAAACCCACCGCGATGGCCATCCACACCCCAGTTCTTGAAGTTGATGCTTGGTTGGTTCAGCCAGGGGTGCATCATGTTTTGTGTCCGGTTGCAGCTCTCAGCCGTTATTTGCGCGTCACGGCTTCTGTGTCCGTGGATGCGCTGTGGGTCTATCCGGTTTCCCTTCTTCCCTGTTCGAGGGTGCGGGTCTCCCAGGTCATCTGCAGGGTTATTAAGGCTAGCCAGCCTGCAGTCTATCCCCGTGCCCATGACGTCCGTAAGTTCGCGGCTCTTGCTGCCATCTTTGGCAATATGTCCTGGGCTGACATTCGGGTGTGGGGATTTTGGTGGTCGAACAGGGTCTTGGCTGCTTGTTACCTTGTAAACGTAACTGGGCCTGATCAGGCCTGTGTTGCTTTGGGTCGGCGGATGCAGCCAGTTGTCTTGACTTCGGGTTGAGGAGTGAGCAGCAACCACCTCCCGGGTAAGTCCTTATTCTTTCCTCTGTGGGTAGTTAGCTCCGGGGAGCTGTAAGGGCTCCCCCCAGAAAACCAGCATTGAATGTAATGAAATGCCATTTTCTGGGTGAGTCTCGGAGGCTCCCCGGCATCCCTCCCTCCCTCCGGTCGGCGTTTTTTCGCGCGTTTTTTACATCCAGCCTCAGAACTGGGGTGTGGATCGCCGGCACGGTGAGTCTGGGGCTTCCCCTTCCCCCTCCCGGGGAGGGGGGGCTGCACAGACAGCGGCACGACGACGAATGACGTCATACTAGTTTGCTCGTTTTTGTTTGAGGAGTTCTACACTCGTTCGACTTTTGGTTGCAATTTTCACCAGAATAGGGGTTTGTTTTGGGACGACTATCTTTCTGGGTGCCTAACCTGGTCGATGGCAGACACAGAATGCTTCCAATCACACGGGGGTTTCTATAGGCCATTGCTCTCCTTGCCTCTCTGAGGGGGCCAGGTTCTGGCTTGTGGTCCCCGGTAGGCCCACAAGAACTCCATACACATGACTGATGCCAAAGTCTGACATTAGCATATCAGCCTGGTATGCTCCGGGGAGCCTCCGGGACTCACCCAGAAAATGGTGTTTCATTACATTCAACGCTGGTTTTTTTTTTGGTGGGGGGGATTCGGAGTTTTTTTTTTTGGGGGGGGGGGGCGGACGGATAGAACGAATTCCGCACTGGAACGAATCGGCCTTGCCCCATATTGTTTGTTTAAGTGAGGACACACTGTATATAAATATTATGTAATTTGTATTAGTAAATAAAGTACTGTAATATTACTTTTTGTTGTGAATACATCTAGTATAACCAAATATTCTTTTCCACAGGATAACAAGCCAGAGGAATGTTCAGTGTGTTTTAACGATTATGGTGACAATCAGCTACGGCCTCGCACACTGCCGTGCGGTCACACATTCTGCTCCCAGTGTATTGACAATGCTATCAAGAATGGTCAGCTGACCTGCCCCAGCTGCCGTGCCGAGCACGCTGCCACAGCTGCTACTCAGTTCCCAATTAGCTACACTATCGAGGCATTTGTTAGGAAACTCAAAAATGCCCAGCTAACAACTGAGGAAGTAGTGCCAGCAAAACCTTATGAAGGTCCCGCCAGAGGCATCAGTAAGAAGTTACGTTCCCTGGTGCAGGAGCAGAAGAGCATCATCAGCAGCCTCATTACTAGCTGTGAAGAGTTACTGTCCCAGCTGGGGGAGTACCGGGGCCAGCTGGGGGACTGGAAGACTCACCACCTCCAGCTCCAGGACAGACTCTATGCTCTGGTAGAGCAGAACAAGTCAGCAATGAAGCTCTTGGAACTGGAGGATACCAGTGTGGTGGATATGACAACACAAGGAGAGGAAGGGAAGACTCAGCTGCAGGCCATGTTGGGAAGCCTCGACACAGTCAACACCCCACAGGAGGTTGACACAACCATAGACACAGCTGATGAGTGCAGCATGAAGGTAGAAGATTGGCTCCAGAAGTGCCAGAACTCTTCCCAAATGTCAAGACTGTCCACACCTCAGTGAAGGTACGCTGCTGAAGGTCACATTGTTCTCACCCAACTGAGTGTAGTATTGCCTCTATATAAACACTTTTGACATGGAGACACATCAAGATGAGAGTTGACTTTATATATATAGGAAACTTTTTGCCCTAACACCTGAAACATTTTGATTAATAAAGTCAACTGTCATCTTGGTGTTTCTCTACACTGTGGTCAGTGTTGAGAAACATTACTTATATTGTCAAATTACTTTACTCAGTCTGATGCTTCACTATAGTCCAGTTACTTTACTCAGAGCCTGATGCTTCATTATAGTCCAGTTACTTCACTCAGAGCCTGATGCTTCATTATAGTCCAGGTTCCACATTACTGTTTGTGTTGGTTATGACAGGTGCAGGAGACCATCAGGGAGGCCCTGGAGATGATGACCACAGAGACAGGTGCCACAGCTGACCCTGTACACCTGGGAGACTCAGCCTCCACCATTAATGTTTGTGTTGGTAATGACAGGTGCAGGAGACCATCAGGGAGGCCCTGGAGATGATGACCACAGAGACAGGTGCCACAGCTGACCCCGTACACCTGGGAGACTCAGCCTCCACCATTAATGTTTGTGTTGGTAATGACAGGTGCAGGAGACCATCAGGGAGGCCCTGGAGATGATGACCACAGAGACAGGTGCCACAGCTGACCCCGTACACCTGGGAGACTCAGCCTCCACCATTAATGTTTGTGTTGGTAATGACAGGTGCAGGAGGCCATCAGGGCGGCCCTGGAGATGGTGACCACAGAAACAGGTGCCACAGCTGACCCCGTACACCTGGGAGACTCAGCCTCCACCATTAATGTTTGTGTTGGTAATGACAGGTGCAGGAGACCATCAGGGAGGCCCTGGAGATGATGACCACAGAGACAGGTGCCACAGATGACCCCGTACACCTGGGAGACTCAGCCTCCACCATTAATGTTGTGTTGGTAATGACAGGTGCAGGAGACCATCAGGGAGGCCCTGGAGATGATGACCACAGAGACAGGTGCCACAGCTGACCCGTACACCTGGGAGACTCAGCCTCCACCATTAATGTTTGTGTTGGTAATGACAGGTGCAGGAGACCATCAGGGAGGTCCTGGAGATGACCATGGAGACAGGTGCCATAGCTGACCCCGTACACCTGGGAGACTCAGCCTCCAGCATCATGAATAAAGTTCAGGAATCACTGGAGAGATCCACCATAAGCAATTAACAGTAAGTTTTTTATTTTCTCTCATAGGTCATATCACAAGATATTGAGTTGCGTTTTGAGGAGAGGAAGCCTGTTCTTAGCTTTATCGGGGTTCCCAAGGTCAACTACTGACTTTCCTTAACATACATTTTACAATAGTTGCCTAACTCCTGGATAGATATTTACTGTAGGTGAACAGAGCAACAGGTGAAAGGCAACAGACAACAGGAAACATGTTAACCATTTCTGGCCTGCATGGTGATTGAACCTGTGATCCTCTATTGAACCTGGGATCCTGCGCCCCTCACAGAGGCGCAGTCAAGCCGAGGCCAGGCTTGACTTTTGAGAGTTTGGTCCACTAGGCTGTTGCTTGGAG
>WNGS01009844.1:0-15823 GCA_020271785.1 Procambarus virginalis | reverse complement strand
GGAAAAAGATGTGTTTAGTCACACTAAACACAACTATCAGAATTGAGATGAGGGAAGGGGGGTAGGGGCAATTCCAATATTTGTTTGATCTCATGCTTCTTAAAAAGTTTTGCTGTTTAAAATTTATGCGCATTATTAACTGACTGTTGTTTTTAGTTCGACAGTAATAGTTTAAGTATCCTTGTCCAGATAGGGAATCCAAGGCAGAGTTCTTGCAGGGGAATTCAAATCAGAGCCCTGATTGGTAATCCAAGGCAGAGTCCAGATGGTGGTGCGGGGGCCTTGAGTCCTTGACTAAAAGTCAAAATTATTTTTGACCTTTAGTCAAAGACTTTTAAAAGAAATCCATTTCTTTTAAAAAAAGAAATCCATACCTACATTTAAGGATGTAATCATCATATGAACTTCCATGATCAGAGAAATTGTACTTATATCATCCCTAAATTTTAAAATTAATCTTTCATTGAAAAAAAAGGAGTTCAGTATGATTACTTCAACTTTAGAGTATTTCAGTTGGGTCCATTGTTGGCTCATAATCTTCCCTTCCTCGTGTGAGGGACAAGTTCTCTTGGCCGGCCAAACCGCCACGTTCTCTTGGCCGGCCAAACCGCCACGTTCTCTTGGCCGGCCAAACCGCCACGTTCTCTTGGCCGGCCAAACCGCCACGTTCTCTTGGCCGGCCAAACCGCCACGTTCTCTTGGCCGGCCAAACCGCCACGTTCTCTTGGCCGGCCAAACCGCCACGTTCTCTTGGCCGGCCAAACCGCCACGTTCTCTTGGCCGGCCAAACCGCCACGTTCTCTTGGCCGGCCAAACCGCCACGTTCTCTTGGCCGGCCAAACCGTCACGTTCTCTTGGCCGTCCAAACCAATATGGCCCCACACGCACGCTGCCGTTCATGTGAGAATTAACCGTTTTAAAATTAGGAGTTGGACTGTTTTATTCGAATCAGAACTGAATATATTGATTTGTTTAATATATGATGTGTTAGATTTTATCTCACTTACGAGGCCAAAGAAAATAGTTGTTACTCAATCCTCGCGGTGACGTCACAGATATGGCAGCAATATTAAACTTATAATTCATATTTTAATAACGTGAATAATCCTCAAAATACCTACATTTAAGTATTAATTTGTAGTTAGTCTTAAAAGCTAAAAATCCTCCTCGCGGTACAGTGAGTTTTAAGTAGTTAATAATGTTACAATGGGAAATATTCCCCAATTATAAGTGTTAAAGGATCCAGTTATATATGAATATGTATTATAAAGGGAAGAGTCACTCTTACTATCTTGGTGATCTTATTGTGTAAAAATTATTGCACCCAATTGGAAAATAAGATTTCTGGCATATATACCATACAATTAATGATACAAGATATCAATTTATATTGTAATCAGCAGACACAGAGGCAGAACGGAGAGACGACCCACTGAGGTTCGGTGAGGCGTCGAGTAGTTCAAGATACAATTTATATTGTATCTTATATAAGATACAATTTATATTGTATCTTTTATCATACAATTTATATTGTATTTTGTATCATACAATTTATATTGTATCTTATATCATACATTGTTATTGTTTATATCATACATATATTGTATTATATCAAAACAGAATACATTTTATAAATCATGTATTATTATATCATATTATATCATGTTTATAAAAATACTGAATGAAGACAAATTCAGTTTTAGTAATGGTCATCGAACTAACAGTTCTCGTTAATAAAAACAAATAAATATTATTTATAATTTACTTTATAATTTATAAATATAAAATAATTTACATATAATTTGAGAAGCTTTGGCGTCGCCTTAGCTGTCCTCCTTGGCTGTTTGTTTCAGTTGTTTCAGTCGTCGTCTGAGGAATCAACAAGCTTTTTCGTCGTCTGAGACTGTCTTTCTCGTCTAAATGGTGTTTGTGTGTTTGTTTCAGGTTCATTCATCCGAGCCACAATATAGGGATATACGGTATTGGTATTTTCCAAGGGTGGCTGGGTATTAGCAAAGTGCCCGTTTGACATGGGCATGTTTATAGATTGGGCAGCATACTTCAGGGTGTACTCCTTAAAGCGCACCCTTGGAATAACGATTTTCGTTCGGGAGGGAATGTTTGCAGATTCTATCAGTTGTCTTAAGATTTCCCGATGTTGGGTTTGAACCCTGGGTGTCCTAAAATGAGCAAGTTCATTATCATTCACCCACCGTCGCTTAAATACTGTGACGTGGGGTGCAAAACTGTAAATCTGAAGGCACAGACCGTGCTTGTCCAGGAGGTCAATAATCTCCCGCCGCAGATCGACCAGCTTCTGTGACTCGTGAATCTCTATGAAAATGACACTTGTGTCAAAACACCCTAGGCCGTCTAAGTCGACGCTCAGCCGTTCATTTTTCTGAGGAAAAGGAGAACACGTTGTTAATATGGACGAATAGTAAGTAAATATATAAGAACTATTATTTAAAGCTTAAAAGCTTAAATTACATTCTCTAGACAGGCGGAGAATGAATTAATATGAACAAATCCACAAGGGCCGTGAATAACCTACGTCCGAGATGACCCCAGACGCGCCTTATTCGACTGCGCCACGACATGGTAAAAATAATGGCAACTTTGGGTGTAACTGTCCTCACAAGGCTCCCACAGCATCTACAGGGAGGAGGCGCGTCTGGGATCATCCCGGGCGTAGGTTCAAACCCTCAAGGATTTGTTCATCTGATGCATCACGTTATTGTGATTTCTGTGTGTAATGAGATAATATTCGTTCGGTAATATGGTTGACATTGTGCAGAACTAATTACCTCATACCATAATACAAGTGAGGTACCTTGATTGTGTCAAGCGTAGGTTTGACATATGAATGAGATTGGGTGGATATAAACAAGAGCTGTCTCGTATGGGCCAATAGGCTTTCTGCAATTACTCTCATTCACATATTCTTAACGTTTTTAATGGGTTAATAAGTGCAATGATGCTAAATTTTGACCGATTGTGGGAGACATTAAGTGCTACGAAATGGACGAGGATTAATCGAACCGTATCCTCAATTCGAGGATTAATCGAACATCTTTCCTCAACTATAGCGGTTTAGTTTGCATTTACTGATCAATTTAACAAGTACGAGGTTGTTGTACCTACCTTGAATTTCTGAATAAGTTGACTAATTATGTACACAACACCCTTATCTGTCGGGTCAAGCTTATGTACCTTCTTCCATTTGTCTGAAATTACAAAATAAGAATGTTATAATTTCATATTTAACCTGCTATGTATATACGCAAATTCAGAAAATGTTTAATTTTAAAAACAAATGAACAGTTTGACCAATACATGTATACTGTCGCTAATGTTGGTACCTTCCAAACTTCAAGTAACTATACTAGAAATATTTCTTTAGTCATGGTTCAACTGGTAGTACGTGTCTAGGGACACGTACGCAGATAAATCACACTCTTGTGAGTTCATAATATAGAATATATAAAAATTCAAGAACCTAACGTGGCTTCTTTCACCACAAGCAGCTTAGTTTGGATAATATAATCTGTTGATCTGTGAATGACTTTGTAAACTCCCACTCACCAATTCTGCTAACCCTGGTCTACACTACTTATTTACTAACACTGTCCCAACTCCTTACTTTTATCTAATACGAAATAGCCGAGGGTGAAGTGCGCGTATTCGGATCAGCTGGAACATGGTCGAGCAATATGGCTTTTTCCCGAAGCGAATCTTGCAGTTCCCTGATGTAGCGTTTTGCTTTTTCTGGTAGGTCGAAGTAGGCCATATGGGTTGCTTCCGTTCTGGTAGTCATTCCTGATGCCATCTTGAAACGTTGTTGTTGTTGTTTTAGATTTAGCTACTCAGAACGTCTTCGTCGTCCCTTCACTTTCAAGTGTGGGGTCTGGTCAACGACCTGGTGAGAAAATAACTGTTGTTGTTAAAGATTTAGCTACTCAGGACGAAGTGTCCATGTAGCACGAGCTATGGTGAGCCCGTAATTGAGTTCGGTTATACATGATAAACTTTTTCCTGTGATATTTGGGTCTAAGTTTAAAATGGAGGAGGGGATTTATCTTTTTCCTGTTTATTTATCGCTTGTTTTAGTGCACTGGTTTTAATCCTGTTTTATTAACTTTATCTTGGTGGTGGATGTAGATTGCTCACTAATGAGTCCCATTCCTCAACGGCTTTTCTAATCATTGTAGTCGCGGTGGAATGTGCATCTAATGCAGCTGCTGTCGTTGGATTAATGTTGAGTTTGATGCGCAGGGGTTCAGTAGCTTCACATTCCAGTAAGTAGTGCAACAGTGGCGCCCTGCCTCAGTTTCACATATGTGACACTCTTTAACTATTGGGTTCATTACCTCCCAGCAGCACTTGTAACCAAGCCTGAGTCTGTGTATGGCTACTGCAATGTCTCTGGATATCTTTTTGCCAGGCTTGAAAGAGGAGTAACCAGTGGCTTGTTCGTACCATATCGCAGTGGATCTTCCTTCCGCTACTTTGGCTCTGTGGCGACCTTTAATAGTTGAGAATATTTTCTTCTTGATTTGCTCCTTTATCTGTGAGAAACTTGGAGGTATTTGAACCTGTACAACAGGTAGAGCAGTGGCAGTTTTTGCTAGTGAGTCTGCCTTTTCATTACCATCTATGCCAATGTGACTTGGAGAAAATAACTGAAAGCTTTCAGTATATATTGGGCAGGTGAGGTGAGGCCAAGGAAATTGTAGAGGAAGAAAAACCAAGGCAACAGGTACGGAAGGTAAGATGTAATAAAGGGGGAAATAATAGGAATAAGAAAGGGATCGTTAGAGAAAACAAGAGAAAGAAAAAAAAAGATAAAAAAAAAGGTAGGCTCATGTTAGGTCACGTTTGTAAGAAAGTTTAGAACATTTTAGTATATATTGTAAAGGGAAAAGTCAACATCAACACAGCCATGATTCTGGTTCATGTTGTGTATCATTTGCTTATAAATTCACTTGAATGTGTCCAGCGTTGGATGACTAAGTTAATTCCCCAAATTATAACTCTTTTTATATGAAGAAATCCCCAGGGCCGGATGAAGTGTTTGCCAGGGTGCTTAAAGAATGTAAAGAAAACCTTTCCGAGCCACTGTCTACCATATTTAATAAATCAATATGTTAGGCAGAGGGCCAGAGTCATTGAAGGTAGCTAATGTGGTACCAATTTTTAAGAAAGGAGATAGATCACTTGCGTCAAACTATCGGCCAATTAGCCTAACGTCTATTGTGGGAAAGTTACTTGAATCGATAATTGCAAATACAATTCGTCTTCATCTTGAAAAACATAAATTAATGAGTCGCAACATGGTTTTACAAATGGCCGTTCATGTTTAACAAATTTGCTATCTTTTTCTGGGGGGAGCCCCGTCGGCTCCCCGGAGCTATCCCAGGCTGATATGCTAATTTCAGACTTTGGCATCAGTCATGTGTATGGAGTTCTTAGGCCTACCGAAGACCACGGCCAGAACCGGGCCCCCTCAGAGAGGCACGGGGAGCAATGGCCTATAGAAGCCCCCGTGTGGTTGGAAGCATTCTATGTCTGCCATCGACCGGGACAGGCACCCAGAAAGGTAAGCGCCCCAAAACAAACCCCTATTCTGGTTAAAATTGCTACCAAAATCCGAACTAGTGGATAGAACTCCCAAACAGAAAAACAAGCAAACTAGTGTGACGTCACACGTCACCGCGCCGCTGTCTGCGCAGCTCCCCCCTCCCCGGGAGGGGGAAGGTGGAGCCCCAGACCTCCCACGCCGGCTATCCACCCATCAGTTCTTCGGCTGATGCTATAGGCACCGGTTATGTGCTCCGGCTCCAGTGGTTGTTTCAGCACTGCACCTAGAGTGTGGTGTCTGTTTTCTAGGTGGTGCGCGAGCCGGGAGTGATTCTCCAGTACTCGGGCTGCATGCGCCTAGGGTTCCCTTCCCTAGGTGCCCTGTAAGTACTGCCCTTGGGACTTGGGGCCACCTTCCACAAGTTCCTTGGGGTCTGCCCCTGCTAGGCCGTTTACTGCTTGGTTTTCGGCCGCTCTTTGTGTGCTCGGGTGTTCTGTCTCCCTTGTTCGCCTTAGAGTAAGGGGCAGTTTTTGCACTGGTGGGGCGCAGGGTACTGTGCAGCTTGTCTTTTCCCAATCATAGCGGCCGGCTCTGTTCCGCTTGGGTACGCTGTCCTCTTGCGGGGTTTTCTTTTTCTTTTTGTTTATCTACCTGGTGGGGGGGTCTGCCTTCGTTCTTGCCCCTGGTGTCCCTTGTGTTCTGAGTTTTCTGGTGGTACCCCCTGCTAGGTCCCCGTGAGTGTACACGTCCCGGGGGTTCAGCTCTTAGAAAGTTGTTTGGTAGTTTTGGGTGCCGGTTAGCAGTACCCTGCCTGGGATTACCTGAGCGCGAGTCCTCTTATAGTAAACGCTCGGGACCCTGGGAAACCCCTGGGGGCGCGTGGGTCCGATGGATGTGACCCCAGAGCCCCCCCCTCGCTTCCAGCGAGTTTGAGGGTTGCTCACCCCTTGTCTCTGGGTGACTCTCTGTTTTGCCTCCGTCTGCTGCCTGTGGGGTCGGTGACACCTTCGACCCGGAGCCCTGCGAGTTTGTTGCTCGTTATGGCTCGGTTACCCAGTTGTGCTCAGCTGGTGCGGGCAGCAGAGGCGTTGCACTTGAGCCTTGGTGGTGGCAACGCTCTCGTGGTAACTCCCCGGGAGCCCCGGGGCTGCCCCGTTTTGGTTCTTGTTTTTCCCCTGGATTCCCCTTCCTGCCTGCATCCGGTTCCTTACCGTCTGTAGGTTCAGGGCGGGGTTTGGTGGTGTTGAGACTCGGGCAGTCTCGGGGAAATCCCCTTCCGGGGTAGTGACGGGGGCATTCGAGCCTGTTCCTCCAGCCGTGTTGTAAGAGTCTGCCAGTGGGCTCCCTTCCTTAGTGTTTTCACGGCTGTCCCGGTTTTCTGGTACGGCCGGGGCTTTAGGGGGACGGCTCGGCCCCGGGGCCTGTTGTGTGGGTTCCCGGGGCTGCGGAGGGGCTGACTTGGGGGGCCTTGGCCCCATAGGACCCCGTGGGGGTTTTTATCCCCCTCTCGGCGGGGCTTGTGGTTACGCGGAGTGGGGTTTTCCTCTCCACTCGCCGTACGTGCTGTTGGGCGTCGGCCCCTCCCCGGGCTCGGTTCCTTGGCCTTTGAGTCGGTTGGTTCCGTCCTGTGGGTGGATGTTTCCCCCCACCCCTTTTTTTGGGGGGGACGGTGTTTTCGTCATGTTTCCCGTTTTGGGGGTTCTACATGACTACTGGTCTCGGGTGCGCATGCGCCTTTGTGTGCCTTCGGGACTGGTTTTGGCTTCCGTGTTCTCGAGGGTTCGGGAAGGTTTTTCCTCCTTCCCGCGTTATTGGAACGTCTGTCGGCTCCTCGTCCTTGTTGGCGAGTTTGGGCTACTTGTAGCCCTGTTGGGCTCCTTGTGGTCCTGTTGTGCTCCTTGTAGCCCTGTTGGGCTACTTTTGGCCCGGTTTGGGCTCTTTCTGGGCCTGTTGGGCTACTTGTGGCCCTGTTGGGCTACTTGTGGCCCTGTTGGTTTACTTGTGGCCCTGTTGGGCTACTTGTGGCCCTGTTGGTTTACTTGTGGCCCTGTTGGGCTACTTGTGGCCCTGTTGGGCTACTTGTGGCCCTGTTGGGCTACTTGTGGCCCTGTTGGGCTACTTGTGGCCCTGTTGGGCTACTTGTGGCCCTGTTGGGCTACTTGTGGCCCTGTTGGGCTACTTGTGGCCCTGTTGGGCTACTTGTGGCCCTGTTGGGCTACTTGTGGCCCTGTTGGGCTACTTGTGGCCCTGTTGGGCTACTTGTGGCCCTGTTGGGCTACTTGTGGCCCTGTTGGGCTACTTGTGGCCCTGTTGGGCTACTTGTGGCCCTGTTGGGCTGCTTGTGGCCCTGTTGGGCTGCTTGTGGCCCTGTTGGGCTGCTTGTGGCCCTGTTGGGCTGCTTGTGGCCCTGTTGGGCTGCTTGTGGCCCTGTTGGGCTACTTGTGGCCCTGTTGGGCTGCTTGTGGCCCTGTTGGGCTGCTTGTGGCCCTGTTGGGCTACTTGTGGCCCTGTTGGGCTACTTGTGGCCCGGTTGGGCTGCTTGTGGCCCGGTTGCGTGCCTTTTTGGGCTCTGTCTTCGCTTCTTTGGCCGGTTTTCTTGTTCCTGCTCACTCTTTTGGCTACTTTTCTTGTGCAGTAGTCTTGGTTGCCGCCTTCCCGCAGGGTAGGTTGCGCGTTTTCGGCCGGCATGTCATGCGCGTGCGCCGCGGAGTTTGTTTTGGTCTGGGCGGTGTGTAGTGCCGGTGTTCGTCGTCTTTTTGCTCCAGTGCTTCGCCTTTCGCTCTTCTCCCTTGCCGCGGTATGTGCCCCTTTTCGCTCCGGGGGTGTCCTGGGTTCCAGTTGTGGGGAGGCCGCCGAGGTTTCCCCTGTGTCATGGGTGTGGGCCGCCTTCTTCGCCTCTTCCTTGCTCTCCTGCAGGTCCGGCTCTGGCTTCTTCACCTGGCGGTGCTCCCAGGTTCTTCTGGGCTCGGTTGAGTCGTGTCACTTCGAGCCACCGTTTGCCAGGTGAGTTTCTGCGGTCTGGCGTCTTTTGGCAGGGCGCTGGATGTGGTGTTATATGCCTGTCTTTCTTTAGGTCTCTTTTTGTACGACTGAGACCGTTCGCACACCAGTGTCGGTCCCCTTTTTTCACCCCTTCCTGTCCCACTCTTGTGCATGTCCATCCCATGCTAGGGTCATTCAGGGGTCCCACCTTTGTTAGTGTTATGTGGTGTGGGGGTTTGTGGTGTTGGTTCTGTACTCGCCTGGTAGGGCTTCTGGCTGTGCTTGCAAGGTTTATGCGCTCTGGCTTTTGGGTCCCGCCTATCTGGTAGAACTTGCGGGATAGTACCAGTGGAGTGCAGTGGTGCCATAGGCACACTCGGGGAACACTGTATATCCATCAGAGGTCTGCAGTTGTTACACGACCTCCTTGCGAGCATACGCCTTCTCGCTGGTACCTTATCTTGAGGTTAACTTGAGGTGCTTCCGGGGCTTAGCGTCCCCGCGGCCCGGTCATCGACCAGGCCTCCTGGACTGGTCATGCTGGCTGTTGGACATGGCTGCTTGCTGCCCGACGTATGAGTCACAGCCTGGTTGATCGGGTATCCTTGGAGGTGCTGATCCGGTTCTCTCTTGCACCAACCCGTCCCCGCATCTTTATTACGTCAATATTGACTTCTTCGTTCCGTGCATAGGTGCCATACTAAACATAATAGTTTCCCTTAAAAACTTCGTGGAAAACACCGACCTTACCTGACCTACTTAGTAGGTTACAATACGCATCTTATGGTTTCGTAATTGCAATTGTTACTTAACCTATTATAGGTATGCCACTGAACTCTGTGAGGGGATTGCAAGTTATGCCCCTATGGTACGGTCTGTGGACTTCCGGGGCACACTAGCTTGCCTTCGACTTAGTTATGGCCCATCCTGGTTGTGGGGAGTCTGTGGGCCTGCAGGCCGCCCCATGCGTCTTCCTGGTGGGCCTCCCTTTGGCCGGTCTAGCCTGGCCTCGGGCCGGGCTTGGGGTGTACATGAGCTCCCGGTTCCCCATCCAGCCGGTTTTGAGCGGGGTTTCTCCGCCGTCGGTCGCCTGGTAGGCGGGTTCCTGGGCCTGCTGGGTTCTGTCGTGTCTCCGTGGGCCCTGTCTGGGGTCTATCTGCTCCGTTCTCTGCCTTTGCCGGAGCGAGTTGCTCTTTACCTGTGGCATGTTGCGGTGGTGTATACTCCCCTAGTTGTGCTTGCGGGGGTTGAGCTCTGGCTCTTTGGTCCCGCCTCTCAAACGTCAATCTTATAACAGGTGTACCGTTTCCTGAGCCTATTGGGCTCTATCATATCTACACTTGCAACTGTGTTTGGAGTCAGCCTCCACCACATCGCTTCCTAATGCATTCCATTTGTCAACCACTCTGACACTAAAAAAGTTCTTTCTAATATCTCTGTGGCTCATTTGGGCATTCAGTTTCCACCTGCGTCCCCTAGTGCGTGTGCCCCTTGTGTTAAACAGCCTGTCTTTATCCACCAGGTTGTATGTTGCTACTAATGCGCGTGTGCATTAGTACCGTGTTTCGCAGTGGCGTGTCCTTACTCCTGGGGTTTTTTATGCTTCTGCTCTTTCGTCCTGTCTCACCCCAGTCGTTTTCCTGGCATCTCCTTTGGTCAGTTTTGCCTGCACTTGCTGCTATGTTGGGGGATGTGGTCGGTTTCCACCACTTCATTGTTTGTGTGTTCCCTTGTTTTCCTCCTCTGCCACAGGGGTGTTCTGCGTGTGTTCCTTGGCTTCTTGGGCTTTTTTCGGCCTGTGTCCTGTGGTGTGCTTCTTTGTCTCGGTCTGTTGCTGTTGCTCGTACCTCTTGGTTCGGGTACGGTTCTGGCGGCAACCCTTCCGCCTTCTTTGGTTTCCTTGCTTGCCCTGCCACTTGGTTTTTGGGGTCTTGCGATGTCTCGCGTCGGACCCGTCATTTGTTCTCCTGGCGGGTTTGCTTGCTTTGGGATTTGTCTGTTCGGCAGACGTTCCATCTCCTTGTACCACCTGAGTTCGGTGGTCGCGCCCGAGATCTTCTTGCGGCTCCGCCTTTTTCCTGGGCTCGGAGGGGCCTTGTCGGGGCTGCTTCCGTCTGCCTCGTGGTCTCGCCTCCGGCTGGTGGTCGGTGTCCCACCTGCGTGTTTCTCTTGGCGGCAGTATGGGGTGTTTTGGCGGTCCTTCCTTTTCCTGTACCTTCATAGGTGGTTCCTCTTGTTAGCGTCGGCCTGGTTTTTGGTGGGGGTTGGGGGCCGTCGTCGTGCCACATACTGTCGCCTCTCTCTTTTTGTGCGGCGCTGGCGGAGCCGCTTTGGCTTGCTTTCGGTCTTGCTTCTACACCGCTTAGTAAGCTGTCTTGTGCTTCGTTTCCCCTCCGGCCTGTTCGTGCGCCGCTTGCACCATCCTGGTATCTGGTCAGCGTGCTCTGTCTTCTCCTCGGTTGGTAGTGCCTCTTCGGTTCCGGTTTGTTTTTCGTCGGCTCTTTTCCTTTTGGCATTTGCCTCTGGGGGTCGGGTCGCTGAGTTTTCCTGCTCCTTTGGTTTTAGCGTTTTGGTTGTTTGGGTGGTGTCCGCCTCCCGGTTCCGTCCCTTTGATCTTCCTCTGTGGGTAGTTAGCTCCGGGGAGCCGACGGGGCTCCCCCCAGAAAACCAGCGTTGAATGTAATGAAACGCCATTTTCTGGGTGAGTCCCAGAGGCTCCCCGGCAACCCTCCCTCCCTCCGGTCGGCGGTTTTTCGCGTGTCTTGACATCCAGCCTCAGAACTACTGATGGGTGGATAGCCGGCGTGGGAGGTCTGGGGCTCCACCTTCCCCCTCCCGGGGAGGGGGGAGCTGCGCAGACAGCGGCGCGGTGACGTGTGACGTCACACTAGTTTGCTTGTTTTTCTGTTTGGGAGTTCTATCCACTAGTTCGGATTTTGGTAGCAATTTTAACCAGAATAGGAGTTTGTTTTGGGGCGCTTACCTTTCTGGGTGCCTGTCCCGGTCGATGGCAGACATAGAATGCTTCCAACCACACGGGGGCTTCTATAGGCCATTGCTCCCCTTGCCTCTCTGAGGGGGCCCGGTTCTGGCCGTGGTCCCCGGTAGGCCTAAGAACTCCATACACATGACTGATGCCAAAGTCTGAAATTAGCATATCAGCCTGGGATAGCTCCGGGGAGCCTCCGGGACTCACCCAGAAAATGGCGTTTCATTACATTCAACGCTGGTTTTTTGCCAGACTTCTCCACGCGATTGTGGCCAAAATATGCCACCAACGATTTTTTTTTGTTATTTTTTCCGTGACCATGGAACACAAATGAACACTTTTATAAGACGAAAGAATTTTTTGGATTTATTTTTTTGTTGCGCCTGTGGCGGTTGAAGCCATTATGACCCTTAGCGGCTCAATGGTTAATGATGCTATTGATGCTGGGATGTTGTAAAGCATTGACTCTTTTTGTAGAAAGAACGAAATTAATTGAAAAAAAAGAACAAATGTCAAAAAGGTTTGTTTGTTGTTTGTCAGGTAGGCTGCTCCTTGTTTCTTAAATAAAAAAAACGTAAAAAAGTTGAAACACTTTGAAAAACGGACAAATGCCATATAAGTTCGTTCAGCGTTTGGCGGGTAGGCTGCTCCATTATTGAGAAATAAATGAAAAATACAAAACTAATGGAACACATTTGAAACACAGAAAGATTGTCATAATGGAGCAGCCTACCCGACAAACACTGAACGAACCTTTATGGCATTTGTCCATTTTTCAAAGTGTTTCAACTGTTTTATTATTTTATTTTTATTTTTTTTATTTAAGAAACATGGATCAGCCTACCTGACAAACACCAAACGAACCTTTTGCTATACAAAAAAAAGAAAAAAGAAAACAAAATTGAACAAATTTGAAGAAAGAAAAATGTCATAAAGGTTTGTTCAGTGTATGTGAGGTAGGCTACTCCATTATTTATAACATCAAATATCATACTGATGTTTTTCGGTGGTAGAATGGAATATTTCTATTTACATTATTTTCACTGGGGTACTTCGTTTTGAATGATGTCAGTTTCACATGACGACCACGGTGCCAAAATGGATTAAATTCGTTATTTGAGGTTCCACTGTACTACCTACCTAACTACACATACTGTATTGCATATTAATGGGTTATAAGCCAGTCCAAACAGGGTATAAGCATGGAATACTATAACTCTCATACTGGGTGGGGTGGATATTATGAGGGACTGGTGGCTCATAACAGTTGTTGCTGACGTGTGTTGGTGAGTGTATTAATATACCTAAGACTTGTCTCTCCTTATTCATAACTTTTGTGTACCTGAGTCTTGTCTCTCCTTACTTGTAACCTTTGTGTACCCGAGTCTTCTGTCTCCCCTTACTCGTAACCTTTATGTACCTGAGTCTTGTCTCCCCTTATTCATAACCTTTGTGTACCTGAGTCTTGTCTCCCCTTACTTGTAACCTTTGTGTACCTGAGTCATGTCTCCCCCTTACTTGTAACCTTTGTGTACCCGAGTCTTCTGTCTTCCCTTACTCGTAACCTTTATGTACCTGAGTCTTGTCTCCCCTTATTCATAACCTTTGTGTACCTGAGTCTTGTCTCCCCTTACTTGTAACCTTTGTGTACCTGAGTCATGTCTCCCCCTTACTTGTAACCTTTGTGTACCCGAGTCTTCTGTCTCCCCTTACTCTTAACCTTTGTGTACCTGAGTCTTGTCTCCCCTTACTTGTAACCTTTGTGTACCCGAGTCTTCTGTCTCCCCTTACTCTTAACCTTTGTGTTCCTGAGTCTTGTCTCTCTTTATTCTTAACCTTTGTATTCCTGTGTCTTGTCACTCCAGTAATGTGAGAGTATGTTAAATTGAACATTAGTAATTGTGTATGATTGTGTGTGTTAAGTTTTCCCACAAGTTTTCGTGAGAGTAGCGTCCCAGCACTCTACGAGGACAGAGAGGGAGGAGCGAGACTTCACATGCTGCTGGTGTGTTGTGTGTGCTGGTGAGGGGTCCAACTCACTGTGTAGGGGTTATTTACCTCCATTATATCTCTGTGACTGGAATACTGTCATTAATGGTGAGCGAGATGTTATTCCTTGGTAGTGTATTGTCCCATTTCCTGTGTTTTATTAAATGTAATGCATGTACTGTACTTTGTCGAGTTCTGCCAATTCAAAAAATATGGTACCGGTCCCATGTTGTTACTCTTGTGTTTGAAGTGTTTATAAATGCACATTGGCTCTACATCCCTGTTTTAAAGTAACATGTCTACACTATAAGTAAGGAAGTAAAGGATTGGTTTTGTGAGTTTGTACTCTAGGGGTACGGCTTACAAGTTCATGTCCTTATACTCTTTATTTTTAAACTTTGTATACCCGAGTATTCTCCCCTACTTGTTCTTAACCTTTGTAAAGAATGTAAAGAAAGTTTTTAATCTCTTCATCAGGGACGTTCCTAATTCCATGGATTGTCTTTGTCATCCTTCTCTGTACATGTTCATCAGGGAGGTTCCTAATTCCCAAGATTGTGTTTGGCATCTCTGTTCATGTTCAAAAGTTTGTTTGCTCAATACTGTACTGAAGTTCTGTCCTCTGCGATGTTTGTCAGCAAATTAACCCATATCTCAGATGTTTGTCAGAATATTAACCAAGCTCTGGGATGTTTGTCAGAATATTAACCCAGCTCTGGGATGTTTGTCAGAATATTAACCCAGCTCTGGGATGTTTGTCAGAATATTAACCCAGCTCTGGGATGTTTGTCAGAATATTAACCCAGCTCTGGGATGTTTGTCAGAATATTAACCCAGCTCTGGGATGTTTGTCAGAATATTAACCCAGCTCTGGGATGTTTGTCAGAATTAACCCAGCTCTGGGATGTTTGTCAGAATATTAACCCAGCTCTGGGATGTTTGTCAGAATATTAACCCAGCTCTGGGATGTTTGTCAGAATATTAACCCAGCTCTGGGATGTTTGTCAGAATATTAACCCAGCTCTGGGATGTTTGTCAGAATATTAACCCAGCTCTGGGATGTTTGTCAGAATATTAACCCAGCTCTGGGATGTTTGTCAGAATATTAACCAAGCTCTGGGATGTTTGTCAGAATATTAACCCAGCTCTGGGATGTTTGTCAGAATATTAACCAAGCTCTGGGGGATACAAGTCACTCCGTACATTGACAACATCGCACACTAATATATTTACAACTTCGGACACCAGCTTTCGACGTTTCGCATATGTGTACGTGTTCCATATTAAATGACAATATAATGCTATTAACAAATAAAATCTTCTGCTTAACAGGCATATAGTTATTAAATGAAGTTTGGTGATGTAATAGACATAATCCGGAGTCCGTAAGGACGCCGCCCGCCAGCGTAAACACAACACACCCAAATGCCCACAAACACGATACAACGCACAAAACACAACACTTCTGTCAGTTTTTGGATAAATTCCTTTTATATTTATTATGTGATAGTTATACTTGTATAAAATGATAACTATTATAGGTAAGCGCCTAATATTTAATATTAATCAATAAAAAACTAGTCAGAAGCCACACGCCTGTCTGTACATGTCTTTTATGTAAAAGTATTTTGGGCGCTCATGTACTTGTGCGCTAGCTGGCGTTCACAACGGTTCTCGCCTACAAGCATTAGAATTAAACAAATGAATTTATTTTTTCATTTATGTACAAGAAGAGAAGGCTACCCTTGAGTCTGTAATATTCATCTGATCACTGGTCTCCCATTTGGTCCTCATTGCTTTATCTTACTATTATTGAATGTCAATAACCGTATTATGCAATTTCAATTTCTTCTATTTCTTTCTTTATTATGCACCCCATACCCATCCCGTGGGCGGTGGTGTAAAGGATACAGAGGCACATAATCGGTTCAGGAACTGAACCCTCTAGTTCGTTTAGCTAAGCAAATAACAATGTTTGACGCTAGTAACCAAATTATCAATGTTGTATTCACATGTACACACCTTCATACATATATATATATATATATATATATATATATATATATATATATATATATACTGTCATTAATAACCATATATATATATATATATATATATATATATATATATATATATATATATATATATATATATATATATATATATATATATATACGTATACACATATACATACACATACATATCTAATCTAATCACCCACACAAATACACACATCAATAATCTTTGTGTCACAAATGACACAAAGAGGTGACACAAGTTAC
>WNGS01009843.1:30853-41518 GCA_020271785.1 Procambarus virginalis | reverse complement strand
AGTCTGGTAGCATACTGCTGAATCTTCTCTAACTTTGTCTTGTGTTTAACTGGGTATGGACTCCATGCTGGAGCTGCATATTCCAGGATTGGTCTGACATAAGTGGTTACAGAGTCTTGAACGATTCCTCACAAAAGTTTCTAAAGGCAGTTCTTATGTTGGCCAGTCTAGCATATGTCGCTGAGGATACCCTTTTGATATAGGCCTCTGGGGACAAGTTCAGTGTGATATCAACCACCTGATCTTTCTCTCTATTGGACTCTTGTAGGATTTTACCTCCCAGATGGTACCTTGTGTTCAGCATCTGGTCCCTTCGCCTAATTTAATTTCTTTGCACTTCAATGAGTTGAACTTTGGTAGACATTTTCTAGACCATTCCTCCAGCCTGTCCAGGTCTTCCTTTAGTCTGTCTACAGGAAGCCACGCGTACACGCATCACCTGTCTTGATTCTTCTCATAATTTTTGCCTCATCAGCAAACATTGAGAGGAATGAGTCTATTCCCTCTGAAAGATCGTTTACATATATTTGAAACAGGATGGGTCCAAGTGCAGAGCCATATGAGACTCTGCTGGTGCCATCTCGCCACTCTGATGTCTCCCCCCTCACAGTTACTCGTTGTTTCCTGTTGCTTAGATACTTCCTTATCCACAGGAGCACCTTAGCTTTTACTCCTGCCTGTTGCTCTAACTTTCGTAACAGCCTTTTATGGCGTACTGTGTCAAACGCTATCTGACAGTCCTAGAAAATGCAGTCTGCCCACTCTTCTCTTTCTTGACTAATTTTTGTTGCTTGGTCATAGAATTCTCTTAACCCTGTAAGGCACGATTTACCATCTCTGAACCCATGCTGGTGGTGTGTTACGGCGCTATTTCCCTCCAGAAGCTCTACGAGCCTTTTACTCACGATCTTCTCCATCACCTTGCATGGTATACATGTTAGGGAAACTGGGCTGTAGTTCAGTGCCTCTTGCCTGTCACCCGTTTTGTATATTGGGACTACATTAGCTGTCTTCCAAGTTTCTGGTAGGTCTCCTGTTTCCAGTGACCTGTTATACACCAAACAGAGTGACACACTTAGTGCTTCTGCACCTTACTTTAGTATCCATGGTGAGATTCTGTCAGGCCCAACAGCCTTTGTCACATTCAGGTCCAACAGATTCATTTTGACCTCATCACTGGTGAGGGCAAAATCCTCCAAGGTTGCTTGGTTAGCCCTTTCTTCATTTAGTGCAGGGGCTTCTCCTTGTTCTTTTGTGAAGACCTCCTGGAATCTCTTGTTGAGTTCTTGACATACCTCCTTGTCATTCTCTGTGAATTTGTTTTCCCCTTTTCTCAATTTCATTTGTTCCTTCACTGCTTTTTTCCTCCTGATGTGGCTGTGGAGCAGCTTTGTTTAGGTCTTGGCTTTACTCGCGATGTCATTTTCCTACTGTCTCTCTGCTCCCCTTCTCACTCTGAGGTACTCATTTCTGTCCCTCTGGTATCTCACCCTATTCTCCGGTGTTCTGTTATTCCTGTAGTTTCTCCATGTGCTTTTACTCAGTTGCTTCGCTACCTTACATTCCTGGTTGAACCATGAATTTTTCAGTTTTTGTTTTTTTGTTTTTTCCTGGCACTTCTGGGTGACAATCTATCATATCCTGTACAGTCTGGTCTCTAAGCTCTATTTCCCATGGCTTCAGATCTGCCTGGTCATAGGCAGCCATTTTCTAGACAATTATAATTTATAATTTATAAATAAGTAGGGACACACACACAAATTACCAGCCATTTATAATGTGTGTGTGTGTGTGTGTGTGTGTGTGTGTGTGTGTGTGTGTGTGTGTGTGTGTGTGTGTGTGTGTGTGTGTGTGTGTGTGTGTGTGTGTACTCACCTACTTCACCTAGTTTTGTTTGCAAGGGTTGAGTGCTGGCTCGTTAGTCCCGCCTCTCAACCGTCAATAAACTGATGTACAGATTCCTGAGCCTACTGGGCTCAGTCATATCTACATTTGAAACTGTGTATGGAGTTTGCCTCCACCACACCACTGCCTAATGTATTCCAGCTGATAACGACTCTGACACTAAAGAAGTTCTTTCTAACGTCCCTGTGGCTCATTTGGGTACTCATTTTCAACCTGTGTCCCCTTGTTTGCGTACCACCCATGTTAAAAACTTTATCTTTATCTATCCTGTCAATTCCACTGATAATTTGGTAGGTAGTCATCATGTCTCCCCTAACTCTTCTGTCTTCCAGATTCGTGAGGTGCATTTCTCGAAGCATTTCCTCGTGACTCATGCCTCTCAGTTCTGTGACTATCCTAATGGTATACCTCTGACGTTTTTCAAGCTTCGCCTTGTGCTTGATAAGATACGGGCTCCATGCTGCGGCCGCATACTCTAGGATTGGTATAACATATGTGGTATACAAGGTTCTGAATGATTCCTTGCAAAGGTTCCTGAAGGCTGTTCTGATGTTAGCCAGCCTCGCATACACCGCCGATGTTATTCTTTTTCTGTGGGCTTCAGGAGACAGGTTTGGTGTGATATCAACTTCTTGATCCGTCTCTCCGTCCGTTTCACGAAGGACTTCATCTCCCATTTTGTATCCTGTGTTTGGCCTCCTATTTCCGCTGTCTAGTTTCATTTCCTTACATTTACTCGGGTTGAACTTTAGTAGCCATTTGTTGGACCATTCATTCAAATTGTCTTGGTCATCTTTTTTTTTTTTTTTTTTTTTTGAGATATATACAAGAGATGCTACATTCTTGTACACCACTAGTACGCGTAGCGTTTCGGGCAGGTCCTGAAACGATCCCCAGCCGCGAAGAATCGTTTTTTCATCCAGTAACATTTTACTGTTGCGTTAAACAGAGGCTACAGTTAAGGAATTGCGCCCAGTAAATCCTCCCCGGCCAGGATACGAACCCATGACATAGCGCTCGCGGAACGCCAGGCGAGTGTCTTACACTACACCACGGAGACTGTAGACTGATCTTATAGCCTCATTCTGTCTTCCTCCTCCTTAATCTCCTCATAATGTTTGCATCATCAGCAAACAATGAGATGAACGATTTTATACCTCTCGGAGATCATTTACATATATCTTATCAATATAGGTCCAAGGACTGAACCCTGCGGGACTTCACTGGTGACATCTTACGAATTTGAGGCCTCACCCCTCACAGTGACTCGCTGTCTTCTGTTACTTTAATACTCCCTTTTCCAATGGAGTACCTTCTTTTTACTCCTGCCTGCATCTCCAGCTTTTGCAGTGGTCTCTGGTGTGGTACTGTCTCAAAGGCTTTCTGACTGTTCAAAAACACGCAGTCTGCCCACCCCTCTCTTTCTTGCCTGCTTTTGTATGCCGGATCGTAGAATTCAATTAATCCTCTGAGGCACGACTTGCCATCTTTAACCCATGTTGATGCTGTGTTACATTCTTTCGCTACAGATGTTCCACTAGCTTTTTTCGCACAATTCTCTCCAACAAGTTGCATGATATGCAAGTTAGGGACACTGGTCTGTAGCTCAGTGCCTTCTGTTTATCCCGTTTCTTGTATATTGGGACTATATTTGCCGCCTTCCAAATTTTTAGGCAGTTCACCTGTTACCAGTGACTTGTTATACACCATGGAGAGCAGCAGGCACTTTGCTTCTGCTCCTTCCTTTAGTATCCATGGTGTTAATCCATCCAGACCTTTAGTCTTTGTCATATCCAACTCTGGCAAAAGCTTCTTTACATCCACACTGGTAATCCCAAACTCCTCAAGTGGTGCTTGATTAACTATTCCTTCTCTTATCTCTTGAACTTCTTCTTGCTCCAATGTGAAGACTTCCTGCAGTTTCTTAATGAGTTCCTCACACAGTTGTTTGTCGTTTGTATTGAATCTCTCTGCCCTTATCCTCAGTTTCATTACCTGTTCCTTCACTGTTATTTTTCTCCTGATGTGGCAGTGCAGCAATTTGGATAGAGTTTTTGCCTTGCTTGCTATGTCGTTTTCGCATTGCTCTTCTGCCTCTCTTCTCATCCTGACGTATTCATTAATGGTACTGTTTTATCTTTCTCTGCTTTCAAGTGTCCTGTTATTTTCATAGTTTCTTTACGCCCTATTACTTTGTTGCTTTTATTTACCAACTAAGTATGTGTGTGAGTGTGTGTGTCAATTAACTTGTATACAGATTCCTGAAGGGAAGAATGTGTGTGTTTGCGTGTGTGTGTGAATCTAGCTGTTCTAGATTGTTACATGTTTTGCTAAATAAACTACGAGGTATAGTTCCTGAGCCCATTATGTCCTCCTGTAACCCCTTCTACCACCACCCACAGAATAGGTCTAGGGGTCCATCACCGCACATTCCTGTATAGGGCATATTTACATAATTAATTACTCAAATCAATCAATCAAGGTTGCACTTTTTTCCATATATACCAAAGGTATTCTGTCGTTTTACGTTCTAAGATTCGTTAGTGTCTTTTCAGACTATATGTAGATTCTAAGACTGTTCTAGTGTTTACATATGACAAGATTCTTTTACTTGTAAATGTTACAAGGTTGCTCCTGTTTACATATATTCCAAGGTTACTTTATGTGAATATGTTTCAAGATTTAGCTCTGTATATTTCCAAGGTTACTCTCCTTTACTAACGTTCAAAGCTTATTGTTGTTTTAATATGTTCCAGTGAGGCTCTCGGGTGTTTATGTCCCAACGCCGCTCTAAACTGAAGCTGCATTTGAGCACATTCACACTAGGGTGACTAACCTTTGAGCTCATTCACATTAGGGTGACTAACCTTTGAGCTCATTCACACTAGGGAGACTAACCTTTGAGCTCATTCACACTAGGGTGACTAACCTTTGAGCTCATTCACACTAGGGAGACTAACCTTTGAGCACATACACACTAGGGAGACTAACCTTTGAGCTCATTCACACTAGGGAGACTAACCTTTGAGCTCATTCACACTAGGGTGACTACCTTTGAGCTCATACATACTACGGAGACTAACCTTTGAGCTCATACATACTACGGAGACTAACCTTTGAGCACATACACACTAGGGAGACTAACCTTTGAGCTCATTCACACTAGGGAGACTAACCTTTGAGCTCATTCACACTAGGGAGACTAACCTTTGAGCTCATTCACACTAGGGAGACTAACCTTTGAGCTCATTCACACTAGGGAGACTAACCTTTGAGCACATACACACTTGGGAGACTAACCTTTGAGCACATACACACTAGGGAGACTAACCTTTGAGCACATACACACTAGGGAGACTAACCTTTGAGCACATACACACTAGGGAGACTAACCTTTGAGCTCACTCACACTAGGGAGACTAACCTTTGAGCTCACTCCCACTAAGGAGACTAACCTTTGAGCTCATTCACACTAGGGAAACTAACCTTTGAGCTCATACATACTAGGTAGACTAACCTTTGAGCACATACACACTTGGAGACTAACCTTTGAGCACATACACACTAGGGAGACTAACCTTTGAGCACATACACACTAGGGAGACTAACCTTTGAGCACATACACACTTGGGAGACTAACCTTCGAGCACATATACATTACAATATCCTAGGCATACACAAACGCCAGAATGACTTTAAACATATTATTTTCCGATGTGTGTGGGTTTCTGGGGGTGGGGGGCGGGGAGAAGGGGGGTACGTATACACACGCACCCAACCTATTATGAGTATGCACACACGTACACACAATCAATTACACATATGTACACACGCACATGCAGCATCAATGCACTCAGAATATATATACATCATGATGTAAGATTATACACATCAGGGCCTGAGACACGACATGTACAGAGACCATTACCTTCACGACATCTTAGAGAATATACTAACATGAATGTTAATGTGTTCTAAGTTAGAGATAAGATGAATGTTAATGTGTTTTAAGTTAGAGATAAGATGAATGTTAATGTGTTTTAAGTTAGAGATAAGATGAATGTTAATGGGTTTTAATTTAGAGATAAGATGAATGTTAATGGGTTTTAATTTAGAGATAAGATGAATGTTAATGTGTTTTAAGTTAGAGATAAGATGATTGTTAATGGGTTTTAAGTTAGAGATAAGATGAATGTTAATGGGTTTTAAGTTAGAGATAAGATGATTGTTAATGGGTTTTAAGTTAGAGATAAGATGAATGTTAATGTGTTTTAAGTTAGAGATAAGATGATGTTAATGGGTTTTAAGTTAGTAATAATATGAATGTTAATGTGTTTTAAGTTATAAAATAAATATTCATGCACCAGCCATCGGAACAAGATAGTCCTCCGATTATTTAAACATCCGGTTATTTAGACATTCGGTTATTTAGACATCCGGTTATTTAGACATCCTGTTATTTAGACATCCGGTTATTTAGACATCCGGTTATTTAGACATCCGGTTATTTAGACATCCGTTAATCTAGACATCCGGTTATTTCGTTTTTTCTCTCCTTTAGAGCTCCGGTTATTGAGAACTCCTGTTATTTAGACCTCTAAGTATTTAGACTTCAGGTTATTTAGACGTTCAGTTACATGGACCTCCGGTTATATAGATCTCCGGTTATACAGACCACCGAGTATATAACTCTCCGGTTATTTAGACCTCCGGGTATTTAGCTATCAGTTCCGAAAAAATTTTCTCCTGGCATGTTCAGTGACTCAACATTCATCTCCCTGTGTATTGTTTCATACTCAACCTGTCCTCTTCCTGTCATATTCTACATGTACTTGCCCTTTCATGTTCAACCTGTCCTCTCCCTGTCATATTCAACCTGTCCTCTTACTGTCATATTCAACCTGTCCTCTTCCTGTCATATTCAACCTGTCCACTTCCTGTCATATACAACCCTGTTCTCTTCCTGTCATATACAACCTGTCCTCACACTTAACTGCCTGCAGGACGAGACGAGAATAATGCCGTATTAAGTGAAGGAGACAATAAATAAGTTAACAAATAAGCTAATGAGACCACCTCCGGGTCTTCCCTGACGGCTGTCCCCTTAACTGACAGCTATGTTGACCCCGTCTCAGCCTCACCGTCGTGGATACTGTTGCCCAGCCTCGCGAAATCCTAGTACTTATAGCAAGGTCTATATCCTAGTCTATATCCTATATCCTATAAATCTCTATATCCTATAAATCCTAGTACTTATTTGGTCCAATGTACCAATTTGTACTGTTGACCCCTACATCCCCGAGAAGCTTCCCGTTTTCTATTACTCAATTAGCTTAAATGGGACCCTGGAAAATTGCATTATATACAGAACCAAATCTGGCCAAGCAATCCTAATAATACATATTATTAGGCTCAGTACAATACATGTGTATGCTATAATAGGCCTATGAATGGTTAAGTTTAGTTTTTCAGTTTCTTTTATCGAACTTTTATTGGGAACATTTTTTTTCTCGAAATTAATTATGCAAAAGTACATATTGTTAATTTCAAACTAATATTTGCCACAAGTACAATTATATTAGGAGAATGGGTTGAAATCCTACACTTTCGTGAAATTTATGTACATTGGTTAAAAACTAGTGTCCATTGGTTAAAAACTAGTTTACATTGGTTAAGAACTAGTGTACATTGGTTAAGAACTAGTGACCATTGGTTAAAAACTAGTGTACATTGGTTAAAACTAGTGTACATTGGTTAAAACTAGTGTACATTGGTTAAAACTAGTGTACATTGGTTAAAACTAGTGTACATTGGTTAAGAACTAGTGAACATTGGATATATTGTGAGCAGCACAAGCAACAGGGCTCCATCAAGGAGCATATAATCTCCTCACAAAACCAGACCATCACCAGGGAAATCTTAACAAGCAACACAGAAATTATCGACAGATACAACGACAAAAGGAGACTCGACATCAGCGAGACACTACACATCAAAAGTAAAAAACAGCAATCAACAGCCAATTAACACATAATTACATTCTACCCACTTCAAGACTCGGAACCAACATAGAAGCAAGAAGATAAACCACGCAATGGTGTACCTATTGATTCACTTGTTCATCTCAATCATGTCTTGCATTACCTCATCTCAATCATGTCCAGTATCATCTCACCCCAAGCGAATATAAGCATTAGCAGAGTATGTAAAATTGTCTTTGAAAATGAAAGTGTAACAAGTGTCTTGCGAAACGCTTCTAGGCGTCAGACCATAAATAATAGTATGTGAATAATAATGTGTGAAAATGAACTTTTGAGAGTTAATTTTTCAATTACCTTCGACAGTGAAGAAAACATAAGAAATATTGAGAAGACTCGTGTTAAAATCAATAATATTATCCTTTCGGTCATATTCAACAACATTTGTGTACAGAGTGTATATACATGTACACAGTGCGTATACGTGTACAGTGTGTATACGTGTACAGTGTGTATACGTGTACAGTGTGTATACGTGTACAGTGGGTATTCGTGTACAGTGTGTATACGTGTACAGTGTGTATACATGCACAGTGTGTATACGTGCACAGTGTGTATACGTGCACAGTGTGTATACGTGTACAGTGTGTATACATGCACAGTGTGTATACGTGCACAGTGTGTATACATGCACAGTGTGTATACATGCACAGTGTGTATACGTGCACAGTGTGTATACATGCACAGTGTGTATACATGCACAGTGTGTATATACATGCACAGTGTGTATACATGCACAGTGTGTATACATGCACATGCACAGTGTGTATACATGCACAGTGTGTATACATGCACAGTGTGTATACATGCACAGTGTGTATACATGCACAGTGTGTATACATGCACAGTGTGTATAAATATAGAGATGCAAAAGCTCCTTTGTATATGCCCACATTTACAGTAGTAATAGTCACTTGCATACATACAAATACAGAGATGTAATAGTGTACTGTTTAAGTATATTTGTACATAAGTAATAGTCCTACTGGCAGATGTACAGGTGTAGAGATGCCTCTCTTCCCGTGTACACCATTATCATCAGCAATTCTGAGTGGTCAATGACGTGTTAATGCTTCACATCTTAACGCTATTTACAGGCGTAAACTCCAGCTCATTGTTCATTCCTGTCCTTCCTCATGTTGCAAGAGGAGGGATAGTTACCGTCCGGAAGGTCGGTCAGATTTATGTGGTGTGTGGCCCCGAGACCTCCATCAAGCAGGTGTCGGCCCGAGGTCGTAAATTGTTCTGCAGTCTTGGTAGTGATTTATCTGACGCGGACCCTCTTGACTGGCTTGGTGTTTAGTAATGGAGCTACCACGCACGCACGCACACACACGCTCACACGTCCGGGGTTCGATTCCCGATGCCGGCGAGAAATAATGAGCAGAGTTTCGTTCACACTGATGCTACGGTTTCCTAGCAATAAATTGGTACCGGGAGTTAGACAGCTGTTACGGGCTGCTTCCTGGTGGGGGGAGGGGGGCAAAATTAAATAAATAATTTTTTTAGTAGTTAGTAACAGTTGATTGATTGACAGTTGAGAGGCGGACCGAAAGATCAGAGCTCAACCCTTGCAAGCACAACTAGGTCAATACAAGTAGGTGAATACACATACACAGCTTCACCTTAAGGCTAGGTGACAGGAGAATGCCCCTGTTCACCTAGCAGTAAATAGGTACCAGGGAGTTAGGAAGCTGCTACGGCCTGCTTCCTGGGTGTATACTCACCTAATTGTACTCACCTAATTGTGCTTGCGGGGGTTGAGCTCTGGCTCTTTGGTCCCGCCTCTCAACCGTCAAGCGACAGGTGTACAGGTTCCTGAGCCTATTGGGCTCTATCATATCCCTATCATATCCTCCACCACATCTCTTCCTAATGCATTCCATTTGTCAACCACTCTGACACTAAAAAGTTCTTTCAATATCTCTGTGGCTCATTTGGGCACTCAGTTTCCACCTGTGTCCCCTAGTGCGTGTGCCCCTTGTGTTAAATAGCCTGTCTTTATCTACCCTATCAATTCCCTTGAGAATCTTGAAGGTGGTGCTCATGTCCCCCGTAATTCTTTGGCTCCCAGCGAAGTGAGGTTTAATTCCTGTAGTCTCTCTTCGTAGCTCATACATCTCAGCTCGGGTACTAGTCTGGTGGCAAACTTTGAACCTTTCCCAGTTTAGTCTTATCCTTGACTAGATATGGACTCCATGCTGGGGCTGCATACTCCAGGATTGGCCTGACATATGTGGTATACAAAGTTCTGAATGATTCCTTACACAAGTTTCTGAATGCCATTCTTATGTTGGCCAGCCTGGCATATGCCGCTGATGTTATCCTCTTGACATGGACTGCAGGTCTGGCATGATATCAACCAACCCCCAGCCTTTTTCTTTCTCTGACTCTTGAAGAATTTCATCTCCCAGATGATACCTTATCTGGCCTCCTGCTCCCTACACCTATCTGCATTACATTACATTGCTTCAGTTAACTCAAACAACCATTTGTTCGACCATTCCTTCAGCTTGTATAGGTCTTCTTGAAGCCTCAAGCAGTCCTCCTCTGTCTTAATCCTTCTCATAATTTTGGCATCGTCTGCAAACATTGAGAGAAATGAATCGATACCCTCCGGGAGATCATTTACATATATCAGAAACAAGATAGGACCGAGTACAGAGCCCTGTGGGACTCCACTGGTGACTTCACGCCAATCGGAGGTCTCACCCCTCACCGT
>WNGS01009843.1:0-23468 GCA_020271785.1 Procambarus virginalis | reverse complement strand
TGGTGGTCCTCCACGTGTATGGTCCACCTGGTGGTCCTCCACGTGTATGGTCCAGCTGGTGGTCCTCCACGTGTATGGTCCGCTGGTGGTCCTCCACGTGTATGGTCCAGCTGGTGGTCCTCCATGTGTATGGTCCAGCAGGTGGTCCTCCACCTGTATGGTCCACCTGGTGGTCCTCCACGTGTATGGTCCAGCTGGTGGTCCTCCAGGTGTATGGCCCAGCTGGTGGTCCTCCACGTGTATGGTCCAGCTGGTGATCCTCCACGTGTATGGTCCCTGGTGGTCCTCCACGTGTATGGTCCAGCTGGTGGTCCTCCACGTGTATGGTCCAGCTGGTGGTCCTCCACGTGTATGGTCCAGCTGGTGGTCCTTCACGTGTATGGTCCAGCTGGTGGTCCTCCACCTGTATGGTCCAGCTGGTGGTCCTCCACGTGTATGGTCCAGCTGGTGGTCCTCCATGTGTATGGCCCAGCTGGTGTCCTCCATGTGTATGGTCCAGCTGGTGGTCCTCCACCTGTATGGTCCAGCTGGTGGTCCTCCACGTGTATGGTCCAGCTGGTGGTCCTCCACGTGTATGGTCCAGCTGATGGTCCTCCACGTGTATGGTCCAGCTGGTGGTCCTCCACCTGTATGGTCCAGCTAGTGTTCCTCCGTGTATGGCCCAGCTGGTGGTCCTCCGCGTGTATGGCCCAGCTGGTGGTCCTCCACCTGTATGGTCCAGCTGGTGGTCCTCCACGTGTATGGCCCAGCTAGTGGTCCTCCATGTGTATGGTCCAGCTGGTTTTCTCCACATGTATGGTCCAGCTGGTGGTCCTCCATGTGTATGGTCCAGCTGTTTTCTCTCCACATGTATGGCCCACCTGGTGGTCCTCCATGTGTATGGTCCAGCTGGTGGTCCTCCACGTGTATGGTCCAGCTGATGGTCCTCCACGTGTATGGTCCAGCTGGTGGTCCTCCACGTGCATGGTCCAGCTGGTGGTCCTCCACGTGTATGGTCCAGCTGGTGGTCCTCCATGTGTATGGTCCAGCTGGTGGTCCTCCACGTGTATGGCCCACCTGGTGGTCCTCCATG
This sequence comes from Procambarus virginalis, assembly GCA_020271785.1. Classification (NCBI taxonomy): domain Eukaryota; kingdom Metazoa; phylum Arthropoda; class Malacostraca; order Decapoda; family Cambaridae; genus Procambarus; species Procambarus virginalis. Next base: position 22,396 of record WNGS01009843.1, on the reverse strand, counting down.
TGTATGGCCCACCTGGTGGTCCTCCAAGTGTATGGTCCACCTGGTGGTCCTCCACGTGTATGGTCCACCTGGTGGTCCTCCACGTGTATGGTCCACCTGGTGGTCCTCCATGTGTATGGCCCACCTGGTGGTCCTCCACGTGTATGGTCCAGCTGGTGGTCGTCCACGTGTATGGTCCAGCTGGTGGTCGTCCACGTGTATGGTCCAGCTGGTGGTCCTCCACGTGTATGGTCCAGCTGGTGGTCCTCCACCTGTATGGTCCAGCTGGTGGTCCTCCACGTGTATGGTCCAGCTGGTGGTCCTCCACGTATATGGTCCAGCTGGTGGTCCTCCACGTGTATGGTCCAGCTGGTGGTCCTCCACTGTATGGTCCAGCTAGTGGTCCTCCACGTGTATGGCCCAGCTGGTGGTCCTCCGCGTGTATGGCCCAGCTGGTGGTCCTCCACGTGTATGGTCCAGCTGGTGGTCCTCCACGTGTATGGCCCAGCTGGTGGTCCTCCATGTGTATGGTCCAGCTGGTTTCCTCCACATGTATGGTCCAGCTGGTGGTCCTCCATGTGTATGGTCCAGCTGGTTTCTCCACATGTATGGCCCACCTGGTGGTCCTCCACGTGTATGGCCCACCTGGTGGTCCTCCATGTGTATGGCCCACCTGGTGGTCCTCCAAGTGTATGGTCCACTTGGTGGTCCTCCACGTGTATGGTCCACCTGGTGGTCCTCCACGTGTATGGTCCACCTGGTGGTCCTCCACGTGTATGGTCCAGCTGGTGGTCCTCCATGTGTATGGTCCAGCTGGTGGTCCTCCACGTGTATGGTCCAGCTGGTGGTCTCCACGTGTATGGTCCAGCTGGTGGTCCTCCATGTGTATGGTCCAGCTGGTGTCCTCCACGTGTATGGTCCAGCTGGTGGTCCTCCATGTGTATGGCCCACCTGGTGGTCCTCCACTGTATGGTCCAGCTGGTGGTCCTCCATGTGTATGGCCCACCTGGTGGTCCTCCACGTGTATGGTCCAGCTGGTAGTCCTCCACGTGTATGGTCCAGCTGGTGGTCCTCCACGTGTATGGCCCAGCTGGTGGTCCTCCACGTGTATGGTCCAGCTGGTGGTCCTCCACGTGTATGGTCCAGCTGGTGGTCCTCCACGTGTATGGCCCAGCTGGTGGTCCTCCATGTGTATGGCCCCCTGGTGGTCCTCCACGTGTATGGTCCAGCTGGTGGTCCTCCACGTGTATGGTCCAGCTGGTGGTCCTCCATGTGTATGGTCCAGCTGGTGGTCCTCCACGTGTATGGTCCAGCTGGTGGTCCTCCACGTGTATGGTCCAGCTGGTGGTCCTCCACGTGTATGGTCCAGCTGGTGGTCCTCCACGTGTATGGCCCAGCTGGTGGTCCTCCACGTGTATGGTCCAGCTGGTGGTCCTCCACGTGTATGGCCCAGCTGGTGGTCCTCCACGTGTATGGTCCAGCTGGTGGTCCTCCACGTGTATGGTCCAGCTGGTGGTCCTCCACGTGTATGGCCCAGCTGGTGGTCCTCCACGTGTATGGTCCAGCTGGTGGTCCTCCACGTGTATGGTCCAGCTGGTGGTCCTCCACGTGTATGGCCCAGCTGGTGGTCCTCCATGTGTATGGCCCACCTGGTGGTCCTCCACGTGTATGGCCAGCTGGTGGTCCTCCACGTGTATGGTCCAGCTGGTGGTCCTCCACGTGTATGGCCCAGCTGGTGGTCCTCCACGTGTATGGCCCAGCTGGTGGTCCTCCACGTGTATGGTCCAGCTGGTGGTCCTCCACGTGTATGGTCCAGCTGGTGGTCCTCCACGTGTATGGCCCAGCTGGTGGTCCTCCATGTGTATGGCCCAGCTGGTGGTCCTCCACGTGTATGGTCCAGCTGGTGGTCCTCCATGTGTATGGTCCAGCTGGTGGTCCTCCCTGTGTATGGTCCAGCTGGTGGTCCTCCACGTGTATGGTCCAGCTGGTGGTCCTCCACGTGTATGGCCCAGCTGGTGGTCCTCCACGTGTATGGTCCAGCTGGTGGTCCTCCACGTGTATGGTCCAGCTGGTGGTCCTCCACGTGTATGGTCCAGCTGGTGGTCCTCCACGTGTATGGTCCAGCTGGTGGTCCTCCACGTGTCACTCCAAGTGTGACGTCTCAGCAGTGTGGCCGAGATCAGTCACCCCAGTGTTGACGTCTCAGCAGGTGTGGCCGAGATCAGTCACCCCAAGTGTGACGTCTCAGCAGGTGTGGCCGAGATCAGTCACCCAAGTGTGACGTCTCAGCAGGTGTGGCCGAGATCAGTCACCCCAAGTGTGACGTCTCAGCAGGTGTGGCCGAGATCAATCACCCCAAGTGTGACGTCTCAGCAGGTGTGGCCGAGATCAGTCACCCCAAGTGTGACGTCTCAGCAGGTGTGGCCGAGATCAGTCACCCCAAGTGTGACGTCTCAGCAGGTGTGGCCGAGATCAATCACCCCAAGTGTGACGTCTCAGCAGGTGTGGCCGAGATCAGTCACCCCAAGTGTGAGTCTCAGCAGGTGTGGCCGAGATCAGTCCACCCCAAGTGTGACGTCTCAGCAGGTGTGGCCGAGATCAATCACCCCAAGTGTGACGTCTCAGCAGGTGTGGCGAGATCAGTCACCCCAGGTGTGGCGTCCTCAGCAGGTGTGGCCGAGATCAGTCACCCCAAGTGTGACGTCTCAGCAGGTGTGGCCAAGATCAGTCACCCCAAGTGTGACTTCTCACAGGTGTGGCCGAGATCAGTCACCCCAAGTGTGACGTCTCAGCAGGTGTGGCCGAGATCAGTCATCCCAAGGTGACGTCTCAGCAGGTGTGGCCGAGATCAGTCACCCCAAGTGTGACGTCTCAGCAGGTGTGGCCGAGATCAGTCACCCCAAGTGTGACGTCTCAGCAGGTGTGGCCGAGATCAGTCACCCCAGGTGTGGCGTCTCAGCAGGTGTGGCCGAGATCAGTCATCCCAAGTGTGACGTCTCAGCAGGTGTGGCCGAGATCAGTCACCCCAAGTGTGACGTCTCAGCAGGTGTGGCCGAGATCAGTCACCCCAAGTGTGACGTCTCAGCAGGTGTGGCCGAGATCAGTCACCCCAAGTGTGACGTCTCAGCAGGTGTGGCCGAGATCAGTCACCCCAAGTGTGACGTCTCAGCAGGTGTGGCCGAGATCAGTCACGCCAGGTGTGCGTCTGTGCTTGAACACAACCTCTTTCATGCTATATATTTATATATACAGGATGAAGAGACTTCCTCTTCATACTATATATATATATACGTTTTCAATCACCTAATCTCATCCATTTCCATCTTCGATTTTTTACAATCAACCTCCTTAATTTCCTGTTGTTACATAACTTCGTAAAACTAAGTCCGGACAACGTCCTGTCAGCATGCGAATGGTAATGACGTCATGCGCGTTGTTGAAATACTCATCAGAATGAATATTTCAATTACCACACTCACATGGCTTTGGTTATGTTGTGAACGGTAAAGTGCGCATGCGCGGACCAGCCCGGAGAGTCCCGAAGCTGGTCCAGGATCATTGGTGCTCGGGTCTCCCGGGCGGAAGGTTGTGTGTGAGAGTACGTCGCTCCTGCCAGCGGGCTTCCTGCTCTCTCGCTCTCTCCTGGCTCAAAGTGACGATCGAATGTATTCACCGACGTTGGCAGTGATGTGAATAGCTAAACTAATTCTGTGATATATGCGTGTATTATATATGCGAAACGTTACTCAAATTTATGCCAACTTTCTTGTGTATATTATTATTGATAACTGGCCACGTTAGTAGTATATATATATATATCAAGCCAAAAAGTTATTGAAAATTGATGATTTCTAAATTAAAAACATAAGTCAAGGTTTGTGTGTTGACTGTTATTGTTGACAACGAAACTAGTGAAGTTTTGGACCGGGAATTTAGTGAACAAAAATCAGTGGAGGGAAGGCAGCCACCAGCCTGGGAAGAAGGGCAGCCAATAGCCAGGAAGCCACCAGTTTACGAGGGAGGGCAATCCCCACTACTTGGTATAACGCGCCCACCAGCCTAGGAGGGTGGGCAGCTACCATGCCCACCAGCCTGGGAGGGAGGGCAGCTACCATGCCCACCAGCCTGGGAGGGAGGGCAGCTACCATGCCCACCAGCCTGGGAGGGAGGCAGCTACCATGCCCACCAGCCTGGGAGGGAGGGCAGCTACATGCCCACCAGCCTGGGAGGGAGGGCAGCTACCATGCCCACCAGCCTGGGAGGGAGGGCAGCCATTTATTTGGCGCTATTTCTCTTGCTGCTGTCACCCACGCCAGCTCCAGGTACGTCCCTCCCACATTGTCTCACGGTTTCTGAGACTGATTCCCAGCCTACAGTTGATGGGAGTTAAATTGCTCCCCCCAGTACCCCTCATGTTGTTCTCAGTCATCCCTGTCTCGTGTGCTGTTGAATAGATAGATCTATCTACTCATCTATTATGCATCTAATATTATGGCATCTATATATTATTAAGTTATTATTTATTAATACATTTAATTGTTAACTTTACTTTATTTAGGTGGAACCGAGGATAAAATTGCCAAATTAGTCATGGTTTTAAGTATACAAAATGTATGTCAAATGGATTTAATTGGATTTTATGCAACTATTAATAACAATTTTTTTGGGGGATCGTCGGGAATTTGATCTCGGGCCACGGAAAAATACGAGACCATCACTATAGCAATTATTCCAAAGTTCTCTCTACAATTGTATTGGGACTTGCTCATGACGCTAAAGGACGCGTTTCACTGAAGTTCTCTCTAACATCTTCGGAGGAAGAGGAGAAAATGAATACAAATTGGCAGGTTTGATAGTGAATATACTATGTAGGATGAGGTTAAGCGTTACCCAGTCGAGGGTATAGTGTAGTATCTACAATCATATAAACTATATAAATATATATAGTATATATATACGCTTACCCTGCATTCAAAGTGGTCGAGTGTGGCAGTAGGGGTGATGGGAGCAGACAGTTCTGCTTTTTGTCTTGAAGATTGTAGAACATACCTAAGTGTCAGGTAGCTGTTGACAGTTGGGTGAGAGTGCTTGCTATGTAGGTCTTTGGCAATGTTTAATTTCCTGTTGTTGTTGTATCTATCGATGAGTGTGTGTGTACTCACCTATTTGTACTCACTTATTTGTGCCTGCAGGATCGAGCGTTGGGTCTTGGATCCCGCCTTTCTAGCCTTCGGTTGTTGAAAGCAATGACCCCTGTCCTACTTCTCTTTCATAGTTTTAAAACAATTAATAGTGTTTGCTTCCACAATGTGCTCCTTTAGTTCATTCCATTCCCCCCACTACTCTCACGCTAAAAGAAAACTTTCTAACATCTCTGACTCATCTGAATTTCCAGCTTCCATGCATGTCCCCTCGTTCTGTTGGTATTTCGCGTAAACATTTCGTCTGTTTCCATTCTGTCAATCCCCCCCTAAGTATTTAGTATGCTGCTATCATCTTCCCGCTCCCTTCTTTTTTTTAACGTCATCAGGTTCAGTTCCTTCAGTTGCTTTTCATATCCCATCGCATGCAACTCTGGGACAAGCTTCGTCGTAAATTTTTTTAACCATTTCCAGTTTTCTAATGTGTTGCTTGAGGGGGGGGGGGCTCCATAATGGGGCTCCATACTCCAAGACTGCACTCACGTAGGCAGTGTATAGTGCTGTGAATGCTTTCTTACTTACGTTTCTGAATGACGTTGTAACTTTTGCAAGCGTAGAGTACGCTGCTGCCGTTATCCGATTTATATGTGTCTCAGGAGTTAGATAAGGTGTTCCGTCCACTCCCATGCCCTTTGTCCAGCCACTTGGGCTGGACGGTAGAGCGACGAGATGAAACTGCAAATCGTTTCATGGAGGTCGGCGTTCAATCCTCCGAACGTCCAAGTGGTTGGGTACCAATCCTCTCCCCCCCCCCCCGTCCCATCCCAAATCTCCACCCTGACCCTTTACAAGTGCAATATAGTCATAATGGCTTGGTGCTTTCCCCCGAGAGTTCCCTCCCTCCCAGGTCCCTTTCTCGAATCGTCACAGGAAGGTAGATTCCCTTCATTGTGTACTGACCTTTTGGTCTCCTGTCACTTAGTCCCATTTCAATAAAGTTACACTTGGTCGTGTTGAACTCCAGTAGCCATTTCTCTGACAAGTTCTGCATCTTGTTCGAGTACTCTTGGAGTTTCCTACAATCCCTATCTCTCACAACTCGTCTCATTAATTCCGCGTCATCCGCGAACATCGACTCATGTAGACATGTCGTTCACGTATATTAGAATTTGAACTGGTCCCAGCACTTATGTGTGTACTGTGTGTGTGTGTGTGTGTGTGTGTGTGTGTGTGTGTGTGTGTGTGTGTGTGTGTGTGTGTGTGTGAGTACTGGTGTATTCACCTATTTGTACTCACCTGTTTGTGCTTGCGGGGGTTGAGCTTTGGCTCTTTGGTCCCGCCTCTCAACTGTCAATCAACTGGTGTACAGATTCCTGAGCCTACTGGGCTCTATCATATCTACATTTGAAACTGTGTATGGAGTCAGCCTCCACCACATTACTGCCTAATGCATTCCATCCGTTAACTACTCTGACACTGAAAAAGTTCCTTCTAACGTCTCTGTGGCTCATGTGGGTATTCAGTTTCCACCTGTGTCCCCTTGTTCGCGTCCCACCAGTGTTGAATAGTTTATCCTTGTTTACCCGGTCGATTCCTCTGAGGATTTTGTAGGTTGTGGTCATGTCTCCCCTCACTCTTCTGTCTTCCAGTGTCGAAAGGTGCATTTCCCGAAGCCTTTCCTCGTAACTCATGCCTCTTAGTTCTGGGACTAGTCTAGTGGCATACCTTTGGACTTTTTCCAGCTTCATCTTGTGCTTGACAAGGTACGGGCTCTATGCTGGGGCCACATACTCCAGGATTGGTCTTACATATGTGGTGTACAAGATTCTGAATGATTCCTTACACAGGTTCCTGAACGCTGTTCTGATGTTAGCCAGCCTCGCATATGCCGCAGACGTTATTCTTTTTATGTGGGCTTCAGGAGACAGGTTTGGTGTGATATCAACTCCTAGATCTTTCTCTCTGTCCGTTTCATTAAGTACTTCATCTCCTATTCTGTATCCTGTGTCTGGCCTCCTGTTTCCAATGCCTAGTTTACTACCTAGTTTACTGATTCCACTGCCTAGTTTGTTTGTGTGTGTGTGTGTGAGTGTGTGTGTGTGTATACTCACCTAGTTGTACTTGCGGGGGTTGAGCTCTGGCTCTTTGGTCCCGCCTCTCAACCGTCAATCGACAGGTGTACAGGGAGCTATTGGGCTCTATCATATCTACACTTAAAACTGTGTATGGAGTCAGCCTCCACCACATCACTCCCTAATGCATTCCATTTGTCAACCACTCTGACACTAAAAAAGTTCTTTCTAATGTCTCTTTGGCCCATTTGGGCACTCAGTTTCCACTTGTGTCCCTAGTCGTGTGCCCCTTGTGTTAAATAGACTGTCTTTATCTACCCTATCTATTCCCTTGAGAATCTTGAATGTGGTGATCATGTCCCCCTAACTCTTCTATCTTCCAGCGAACTGAGGTTTAATTTCCGTAGTCTTTCCTCGTAGCTCATACCTCTCAGCTCGGATACTAGTCTGTGGCACACCTTTGAACCTTTCCAATTTGGTTTTATCCTTGACTAGATATTGACTCCATGCTGGGGCTGCATACTCCAGGATTGGGCTGACATATGTGGTATACAAAGTTCTGAATGATTCTTTACACAAGTTTCTGGATTCCGTTCTTATGTTGGCCAGCCTGGCATATGCCGCTGATGTTATTCTCTTGATATGGGCTGCAGGAGACAGGTCTGGCGTGATATCAACCCCCAAGTCTTTTCTTTCTCTGACTCTTGAAGTATTTCATCTCCCAGATGGTACCTTGTATCTGACCTCCTGCTCATACACCTATCTTCATTACATACATTTGGTTGGGTAAATTCTAACAACCATTTGTTTGACCATTCCTTCAGCTTGTCTAGGTCTTCTTGAAATCTCAAGCAGTCCTCCTCTGTCTCAATCCTTCTCAAAATTTTGGCATCGTCCGCAAACATTGAGAGAAATGAATTTATTCCCTCCGGGAGATCATTACATATATCAGAAAACAAGATAGGACCGAGTACAGAGCCCTGTGGGGACTCCACTGGTGACTTCACGCCAATTTGAGGTCTCACCCCTCACCGTAACTCTCTGCTTCCTATGCGTAGGTACTCCCTTATCCACTGGAGCACCTTACCAGCTACACCTNATACTAAAGGAAGGAGCAGAAGAACTGTGCCTGCCGCTCTCCATAGTAACATAACAAATCACTGGCAACAGGGGAACTGCCAGAAATTGGAAAGCAGCTATGTAGCTACGATATAAGAAGGGAATAACAGGAGGCACTGACTACAGGCCAGGTCCTAACCTGCATACATGCAAACTGATGGTAGAAATTGTGCAAAGAAAGCTAGCGGAACATCTGGAGCAAAAGAACTTTGTAATACAGCACCAACATGGGTTCAGGTTGGCAAGTCCTGCCTCACAGGGTTACTTGAATTCTACGATCAGGCAACAAAAATAAGGCAAGAAAGAAAGGGGTGTGCAGACTGCATATTTTTGGATTGCCAGAAAGCCGTTGATAGAGTCCCACACAAGAGGCTAGTGAAAAGCTGGAGATGAATGCTAGAGGGAAAGGGGAGGTACTCCATTCGATAACGGAGTACCTAAGCAACAGAAGACAACGAGTCACTGTGAGGGGTGAAGTCTCAGATTGGCGAGACGTTGCAAGTGGAGTCCCGCAGGGTTCAGTCCTTGGACCAATACTCTTTCTGATATATGTTAATGATCTCCCAGAGGGAATAGACTCGTTCCTCTCAATGTTTGCTGATGATGCAAAACGTATGAGAAGGATTAAGTCAGAAGACAGTATGAGGCTACAAGATGACCTAGACAAACTGAATGAATGATCCAACAAATTGCTACTACAGTTCAAACCGAGTAAATGTAAGGTAATGAAATTAGGCAGTGGCAACAGGAGGCCAGAAACAGGATACCGAATGGAGATGAAATCCTCCATGAAACAGACAGAGCAAGAGATCTAGGTGTTGATACTACACCAAACCTGTCTCCTGAAGCCCACATTAAAAGAGTAACATCGGCGGCGTATACGAGGCTGGCTATCATCAGAACTGCCTTCAGGAACCTGTGTAAGAAATGATTCAGAATCTTGTATACCACCGGAGCCGGTCGGCCGAGCGGACAGCACGCTGGACATTGATCCTGTGGTCCTGGGCTCGATCCCAGGCGCCGGCGAGAAACAATGGGCAGAGTTTCTTTCAGCCTATGCCCCTGTTACCTAGCAGTAAAATAGATACCTGGGTGTTAGTCAGCTGTCACGGGCTGCTTTCTGGGGTGGAGGCCTGGTCGAGGACTGGGCCGCGGGGACACTAAAAAAAAGCCCCGAAATCATCTCAACATAACCTTAACAACATAGGTAAGACCAATTCTGGAGAATGCGGTCCCAGCATGGAGCCCGTGCGCTGTCAAGCACAAGGCGAAGCTGGAAAATGTTCAAAGGCATGCAACTAGGATAGTTCGAGAACTATGAGTCATGAGTTACGATGAAAGGCTGAATAAAATGCACGTAACGTCGCGGGAAGATAGGAGAGCTCAGGGAGACATGATCACGGCCTACAAAATTCTAAGGAGAATCTACAGGATAGATAAAGAAAAATTGTTTAACATGGGTGGTACTGGAACAAGGGGACACAGGTGGAAACTGAGCCAAATGAGCCACAGGGACGTTAGAAAGAACTTTTTCAGTGTCAGAATAGTTAACATGTGGAATACATTAGGCAGTGATGTGGTGCAGGCAGACTCCATACACAGTTTCAAATGCAAATATGATAGAGCCCATAGGCTCAGGAATCTGTACGCTAATTGATTGACAGTTGAGAAGAGGGACCAAAGAGCCAGAGCTCAACCTCCGCTAGCACAACGATGTAAGTACAACTAGGTGAGTATACGCAAACACAAACTCTCCAAATCTATCTCCAGAGGCACAAGTAACAGGATAAGGTCTGGGGTGTTCTCTGCGCCAGCAAATGTTAGAGCATCATTCAGGAACCTCTGTAACGAGGCACTTATAGCGCTGTACACTGCCTAGTTTAGACTCCATAAGAGGCTCCCCATCTTGGAGCCCCACCTGACAAACATGAAGAAACAATAAGAAGTTCAGAAGTTTGCGACGAGGCTCGTCCCAGAATTGTGAGGGATGGTACATGAAGAGCGACTGAACGAACTAAATAAGGTAGTATATGAAGTACTAAAAGAGGCAAATCCTCCACTAGATATAGAGGAGTTCGGAGTATACCGCAGAACGAAGTATATCCGGTGGAAATCTGTGCAAATAGAGGTGACGACAGAAGAAGTGAGTAGATAAATAAAGAAGCCGGATACGACTTGGACATCTCACTAAGAATACTGAAAGACGCAGCCACAGTCGCGAGTCTTTCGTTCCCAATACTCCTCAGACCATCGCTACGACCCAACGACCTGCCAGCGGGACCACCAACTACAGAGACCACACTAGTACTCCTTACAAGGTGCTGGAGACACGCCAAGGAAACGATCAGAGGAACACTTATATGAGCTTCTTGTTTCTGTTATGGAACCACCATCCCCTTAGATAGTTCACAGCACCATCCCCTTAGATAGGTCACAGTACCATCCCCTTAGATAGTTCACAGCACCATCCCCTTAGATAGGTCACAGCACCATCCCCTAAGATAGGTCACAGCACCATCCCCTAAGATAGTTCACAGCACCATCCCCTTAGATAGTTCACAGCACCATCCCCTAAGATAGGTCACAGCACCATCCCCTAAGATAGTTCACAGTACCATCCCCTTAGATAGTTCACAGTACCATCCCCTTAGATAGTTCACAGCACCATCCCCTTAGATAGGTCACAGCACCATCCCCTTAGATAAGTCACAGCACCATCCCCTTAGATAGGTCACAGCACCATCCCCTTAGATAAGTCACAGCACCATCCCCTAAGATAAGTCACAGCACCATCCCCTAAGATAAGTCACAGCACCATCCCCTTAGATAAGTCACAGCACCATCCCCTTAGATAAGTCACAGCACCATCCCCTTAGATAGGTCACAGCACCATCCCCTTAGATAAGTCACAGCACCATCCCCTAAGATAAGTCACAGCACCATCCCCTTAGACAGTTCACAGTACCATCCCCTTAGATAAGTCACAGCACCATCCCCTTAGATAAGTCACAGCACCATCCCCTTAGATAGGTCACAGCACCATCCCCTAAGATAGGTCACAGCACCATCCCCTTAGATAAGTCACAGCACCATCCCCTTAGATAAGTCACAGCACCATCCCCTTAGATAAGTCACAGCACCATCCCCTTAGATAGGTCACAGCACCATCCCCTTAGATAGGTCACAGCACCATCCCCTTAGATAAGTCACAGCACCATCCCCTAAGATAAGTCACAGCACCATCCCCTTAGATAGGTCACAGCACCATCCCCTTAGATAAGTCACAGCACCATCCCCTTAGATAAGTCACAGCACCATCCCCTTAGATAAGTCACAGCACCATCCCCTTAGATAGGTCACAGTACCATCCCCTTAGATAGTTCACAGCACCATCCCCTTAGATAGGTCACAGTACCATCCCCTTAGATAGTTCACAGTACCATCCCCTTAGATAGGTCACAGTACCATCCCCTTAGATAGTTCACAGTACCATCCCCTTAGATAGTTCACAGTACCATCCCCTTAGATAGGTCACAGCACCATCCCCTTAGATAGTTCACAGTACCATCCCCTTAGATAGTTCACAGTACCATCCCCTTAGATAGTTCACAGCACCATCCCCTTAGATAGTTCACAGCACCATCCCTTAGATAGGTCACAGCACCATCCCCTTAGATAGTTCACAGCACCATCCCCTTAGATAGGTCACATCACCATCCCCTTAGATAGGTCACAGCACCATCCCCTTAGATAGTTCACAGCACCATCCCCTTAGATAAGTCACAGCACCATCCCCTTAGATAGGTCACAGCACCATCCCCTTAGATAGGTCACAGCACCATCCCCTTAGATAGGTCACAGCACCATCCCCTTAGATAGGTCACAGCACCATCCCCTTAGATAGGTCACACCACCTCCCCTTAGATAGGTCACAGCACCATCCCCTTAGATAGGTCACAGCACCATCCCTCTTAGATAGGTCACAGCACCATTCCCTTAGATAGGTCACAGCACCATGGTGGGAGCACCATCACCTCAGGTGAGCCACAGCCCCGTTAATAGGATCACCACAATAGGTGGGTCGCGGGTTCTTCATGTAGGACCATCGCTTTAAGCGGGTCTCTACTGAGAGGCCCACTTTAATTCCGCTAATAGTGGTTATTCATTTATTTTATAGTTTTATCCTCCCTCTTTTTTGTAATACTTCAAAAAGGTAAGGTTCTGTCCACTATAATAACCACCTTTCACCTTCCGTGGTGTTCGGGTCCTCGTCTGCGGTTAGTGTCTCATGCGAGTATGATCTGTCCTTCCTCGTTGATGGCTTCCTACGTCATGGCGTTATCGGAAAACACCTCGTGTTGCAGAGTACCATCTGGGACATTACCTGGGTGTCTCCGGGCGTCGCTTGGGTTATTCTCTCATCTCCGTACGTCACCTGGGATACTCTCTCATATCCGTACGTCGTAATGGATACTCTCTCATCTCTGTACGTCGCCTGGGATACTTTCTCATCTCCGTACGTCGCAATGGATACTCTCTCATCTCTGTACGTCGCCAGGGATACTCTCTCATCTGCGTACGTCGTAATGGATACTTTCTCATCTCCGTACGTCACCAGGGATACTCTCTCATATCCGTACGTCGCCAGGGATACTCTCTCATATCCGTATGTCGCCAGGGATACTACTCATCTCCGTACGTCGCCAGGGATACTACTCATCTCCGTACGTCGCCAGGGATACTACTCATCTCCGTACGTCGCCAGGGATACTACTCATCTCCGTACGTCGCACCTCCTATATAAAACAACCCAATCTCATTCATATACATGTCTAACCCACGCTTGAAACAATCGAGGGACCCCACCTCCACCACGTTACGCGGTAATTGGTGGCACAAATCAACAACCCTGTTACCGAATCAGCATTTACCCAAGTCTTTCTTAAATCTAAACTTCTGTAATTTATATCCATTGTTTCGTGTTCTGTTTTGTGTTGATACTTTTAATACCCCCTTTAATATCCCCTTTCTTATATCCATTCCTCCACTTGTACACCTCTATTACATCACCCCTAAATCTTCGCCTTTCTAGAGGATGTAATTTAAGCTTTGTCAATGTTTCTTCATATGATAGGTTTCTAATTTAAGGGATTAACTTTGTCATCCTACGCTGGACGCGTTGTAGTGAATTTATATCCATTCTATAGTACGGCGACCAAAACTGAACGCATAATATAAACGGGGGCCTAACCAGAGCAAGATATAGCTGAAGAACAACATCGGGTGTCTTATTAATAACACTTCGATTAATTAATCCTAGTGTCCTATTTGCCTTATTACGAACATTTATGCATTGATTTTTTGGTTTTTAAATTCTAACTAATCATAACTCCCAGATCCCTTTCGCAATCCGACTTCGCAATCTCAACACCATCTTGCTCGTGTCTTGTAACTCTATCACCTAGCTCCAAAACCTTATATTTCTTAGCTTTAAACTGTACCAGCCAATCTTTAGACCAGGGGTCTCCAAACTATGGCCCGCGGGCCACATCCGGCCCGCCACATAATTTCATCCGGCCCGCCAAACAAATCCCTGTGTGGTGGCCTTGAAAAAATAATTATCGTACGAATGGCATCGTAGAATTATTCAAAGCTGGGGCTGCTGACTGGTGGCGCTCAGCCCGAGTCAGTTTTCCTCTCTCTCGATAGTGTGACGCACAGATACTAGTACTGGTAGGTATGTGTTGTGCATTACAACCAATCAGTTGTGTATAACTGTATATTGTGGGGATGGAGGGCGAGTGGGGCTTCGCTGCTTCTGTTTCAGGGAGCACAAACACTGTACAATATTCTTTTCTCTGTACTTTGACAATACCTTTATCTTAGTTATACAAAATAGCAATAATACTATTGTAGCCAAAAATATTGCATGTTTAAAATAGTTAAAATGGTAACCATTAAGTTTATCAACGAAAGCTGTTGCCATAATATTTACCACTTTATAATAATATGCTATGCTTTTTAACACCACATACAAGCTGTTTTTTTCCTGTAGAATTTATTTCATTTATTTTACCCTTATGTTTTCAGATATGGAAAAGATAAAGAAAAGAAAAGTGGACAGTGAGTGCCGTCAGTTCAATGACGAATGGAAGATAATGTACTTTTTTGTGATAGCAAATGATAAAGTTTATGCCTCATATGTAGAGACAGTGTTGCTGTTCTGAAGGAATACAATATTCGTCGGCACTATGAATCTAAACATGGCTCAAGTTATTCTCACATCACAGGAGCAGAACGCACTAAAAAGTTTGAATCATTTCAGCACAGTCTGCATTCTCAACAAGCTGTTTTCAGTAAGAAAAAATCTGAAAATGAAACTTCAACTAGAGCCAGTTACAAAGTTGCCTATGTGTTGGCCAAAAAAGGAAAACCTTTCACTGATGGTAGTATCATAAAAGAGTGTATAGTGGAAGCAGCAGGAGAGGTATGTCCAGAAAAAGTAAACCTCTTCAAAATGATAAGTCTTGGGTCAAATACTGTTGCTCGTAGAATTGAAGATTTAGGAGGCGACATAATTCGGCAAATAAAGGAAAAAACAAAAAGATTTTGTTGGTATTCTCTTGCGTTGGATGAATCAACTGATGTGTGTGATACTTCTCAGCTCTTAGTATTCATTCGTGGTGTTGATAGTGAATTTAATGTGACCCAAGAATTAGCATCAGTTCACAGCATGCACACCACAACAACTGGAGAGGACATTTTCAATGAAGTAAGTAAAACTGACAGAATATAACCTGGAATGGAAACAAGTGCAGTGTGTGACAATTGATGGAGGAAAGAATATGTCTGGGACAAAGAAGGGTTTGGTTGGGCAAATTACAACAGCTTGTGAGGTTGGAGGATTCTCAAAACCCATTTTTTTGCATTGCCTTATCCATCAACAAGCATTGTGCCTAAAATATGTTGATATGTCTTGTGTCATGAAACCTGTTGTTTCTGTGGTTAATTTCATTAGATCTCATGCACTCAACCATCGCCAGTTCCGTGATTTCTTGAAAGAAATTGATGCGGAGTTTGTTGACTTGCCTTATTATACAGCAGTTAGATGGCTTAGTTGTGGAAAGGTTTTGCTGCATTTCTTTGAGCTCAGATTAGAAATTGATTTATTTCTCACAGAGAAAAATAAACCTCAGCCATTATTATCAAAATGTGAATGGATTTGGAAATTGGCATTTTTTGCAGATATGACAGGTCATATGAATAACTTGAATCTGAAATTGCAAGGCAAAACAAATTTGATCAGTGACTACTTTGTTCATGTCAAGGCATTCAGAGCAAAACTTGCGCTACTTGAAGGCCAGGTGAAGGTTAAGAATTTTGCTCATTTTCCATGTTGTGAAAAATTTCATGCAGAAAGTAAAGTTGAATTTCCTTTTTCATTTGCAAATGAAATAATTTCAGATTTGAAAAAACAGTTTCAGAAGCGATTTGCTGACCTTGATGCCAAAGCAAATGAAATCAGGCTCTTTCATAATCCATTTGACTGCAATGCTGAAAATCTTCCAACTCAATTTCAAATGGAAATTATTGATCTCCAGGCAGATGACAGACTGAAAGATAAGTATAGAGAAGGAAATCTGATTGAGTTTTATAAATGCCTGCAGCCAGATCAGTTTCCAAATTTGATAAAGTTTGCTTGTAGTTTTGTGTCCATTTTTGGTTCAACATACTTGTGTGAACAAACATTTTCCAAAATGAAGTATGTGAAATCTAACTATCGAGCAAATTTGTCTGATGATCACTTGAAATCAATTCTTACAATTGGCTCATCTAATCTGGAACCTGATTTTAATGAAATTTTGAAGTCAAAACGACAGTATCATTCGTCACACTAATTTGGTTGCATAAAACTAAAGGCAGGAATCTATTTAGTTTACCCTAATTTTTTCCAAAAAGATATGTTTTAATTTTTCCATGTTTATACTTTAATATATGAGGAAATTAAATTACTGGCACTGATTTGTTTTTTGTTTTTTTTTCATTTTTTATTCCTTCGGCCCGCATAAATATGGGAAATATATAATGTGGCCCTTACATTGAAAAGTTTGGAGACCCCTGCTTTAGACCATTTTAAAACCCTGTTTAGATCGTCATGAAGTGATAGTGAGTCCCGTGTTTATTTCCCTGCCGATTTTTGTATCATCGTCATATTTGCAAATATTGCTGCTAAAACCTGAATCTAAATCATTAATATATATATTATGAATATCAGAGGTCCCAAGACCCGTTCTAGTGAATTTTCCTTGATTGTGTTGTAAGTATTGAGCCTTGAGGCACTTCACTTACAACATTTTCCCAGTCTGACTTAACCCCATTTATACTAACTCTCTGTTTCCTTTGGTATAGCCATGCCCTAATATAGCACCCCCAATACCATGAGCCTCTATCTTTTTAATCAGTCTCAAAAGCTTTGCTAAAGTCAAGATACACAACATCGCAGACCTTACCACTATCAACTGCCTCAACTATGCTGGAATAAAATTATAGCAAATTTGTTAAACATGAACTGCCATTTGTAACTCCATGTTTTGAATTATTTATTCATTTATGTTTTTCAAGATGAAGACCAATGGTAATTGCAATTATCTATTAAAGTAACTTTCCCACAATGGCCGTTAATAAGCAAATTGGCCGATAGTCTGATCACGTAAGTGATCTGTCTCCATTCTTGAAAATTGGAACCATATTAACAACCTTCCACGACTGTGGCACTCTGCCTGACTGTAATGGTTTATTAAATATGGTAGACAATGGCTCGTAAAGCTCCTCTTTGCATTCCTTAAGCACCCTGGCATACACTTCGTCCGACCTTGGGGATTTGTTTGGCTTGAGTTTCGCTATTTGTTTAATAACATTCTCCCAGGTAACTGTTAAACTAGTCAATCTGTCCTCTTTCCCACCCACAAGGACTTGTTCTGTTGGAGGCATAATGTTTAGTTCCTTTTTTTAGTAAATACAAAAATAAAAATTTATTAAAAATACGACACATCTCTTCGTCATTATCAGTTATCTGATTTGATAATGACGATGTTCCGCTTTTGTCTCAGTTTTAATGGCCCTATCCTTTCTCTAATCTTTGTTCGATATAACTGAAAAAAAAACTTAAGAATTTGTCTTTGCTTGCCCTGCTATGCGAACTTCATTGTTTCTTTTACCTTCCTTATCTCTTTTTTTTACATTTCTAACCAATTGGACTAACTCTTGTTCTAAACTGACTTCCCCATTCTTGATACTTTTGTAACAAGCTCTCTTTCTACCACCAATATGGTTCTTCAGCTCCTTTGTTATTCTTTCGGGTCATTAGTATTCGATCTACTCAATTTGGATGGTATTCAACGTTCCTGTGCTTTGCTTAGAATATTATTAAATAAGTTATAACCCAAATGGTGTTTCTTCGCGTGTACTCACCTAGTTGTATCCACTTAGTTGTGTTTGCGAGAGTTGAGCTATAGCTCTTTGGTCCCGCCTTCCAACTGTCAATCAACTGGTGTACAGATTCCTGAGCCTTCTGCGCTCTATCGAATCTACATTTGAAACTATGTATGGAATCAGCCTCCACCACACCACTGCCTAATGCATTCCATCTGCTAACTCTTCCGACACTGAAAAAGTTCTTTCTATCGTCCCTGTGGCTCATTTCGGTACTCAGTTTTCACCCGTGTTCCCTTGTTCGCGTTCCACCGTGTTAAAGTTTATCTTTATCTACCCCTGTTAATTCCTCTGAGAATTTTGTAAGTTGTGATCATGTCTCCCCTTACTGTTCTGTCTTCCAAAGTCGTGAAGTGCAATTTCACGCAGCCTTTCCCCGTAACTCATGCCTCTTAGTTCTGGGACTAGTCTAATGGTATATCTCTGAACTTTTTCCAGCGTCTTCTTGTGCTAGACAAGGTACGGGCTCCATGCTGGGGCCGCATACTCCAGGATTGGACTTACATATGTGGTATACAAGGTTCTTAATGATTCTTTAAACAGGTTTCTGAAGGCAGTTCTGATGTTAGCCAGCCTCGCATACGCCGCAGATGTCATCCTTTTTAGAGTGGGCTCCAGGAAACACGTTTGGTGTGATATCAACCAATCAAGTGAAATCAGAACTTCATCTCCCATTCGGTATCCTGTGTCTGGCCTCCTGTTTCCTCCGCATAGTCTCATTACCATACATATACTCGGGTTGAACTTTAGTAGCTATTTGTTAGACCTTTCATTCAGTTTGTCATCTTGTAGGTCAAGTCATCTTGTAGCCTCATACTATCTTCCTCCGTCCTAATCCTCCTCATAATTTTGATTTCATCTGCAAACAATGAGAGAAACGATTCTATAACCTTAAGTGTATGACCCGGGAGTATGTCTATTGTGTGTGGTCCAGCTGGTGGTCCTCCACGTGTATGGTCCACCTGGTGGTCCTCCACATGTATGGTCCAGCTGGTGGTCCTCCACGTGTATGGTCCACCTGGTGGTCCTCCACGTGTATGGTCCAGCTGGTGGTCCTCCACGTGTATGGTCCAGCTGGTGGTCCTCCACGTGTATGGTCCAGCTGGTGGTCCTCCACGTGTATGGCCCAGCTGATGGTCCTCCATGTGTATGGTCCAGCTGGTTTTCTCCACATGTATGGTCCAGCTGGTGGTCCTCCATGTGTATGGTCCAGCTGGTTTCCTCCATATGTATGGCACACCTGGTGGTCCTCCATGTGTATGGTCCAGCTGGTGGTCCTCCACGTGTATGGTCCAGCTGATGGTCCTCCACGTGTATGGTCCAGCTGGTGGTCCTCCACGTGCATGGTCCAGCTGGTGGTCCTCCACGTGTATGGTCCAGCTGGTGGTCCTCCATGTGTATGGTCCAGCTGGTTTCCTCCACATGTATGGCCCACCTGGTGGTCCTTCATGTGTATGGTCCAGCTGGTGGTCCTCCACGTGTATGGTCCAGCTGGTGGTCCTCCACGTGTATGGTCCACCTGGTGGTCCTCCACGTGTATGGTCCACCTGGTGGTCCTCCACGTGTATGGTCCACCTGGTGGTCCTCCACGTGTATGGCCCAGCTGGTGGTCCTCCATGTGTATGGTCAAGCTGGTGGTCCTCCACGTGTATGGCCCACCTGGTGGTCCTCCATGTGTATGGCCCACCTGGTGGTCCTCCACGTGTATGGTCCAGCTGGTGGTCCTCCACGTGTATGGTCCAGCTGATGGTCCTCCACGTGCATGGTCCAGCTGGTGGCCCTCCACGTGCATGGTCCAGCTGGTGGTCCTCCACGTGTATGGTCCAGCTGGTGGTCCTCCACGTGTATGGTCCAGCTGGTGGTCCTCCACGTGTATGGTCCAGCTGGTGGTCCTCCACGTGTATGGCCCACCTGGTGGTCCTCCACGTGTATGGTCCAGCTGGTGGTCCTCCACGTGTATGGTCCAGCTGGTGGTCCTCCACGTGTATGGTCCAGCTGGTGGTCCTCCACGTGTATGGTCCAGCTGGTGGTCCTCCACGTGTATGGCCCACCTGGTGGTCCTCCACGTGTATGGTCCAGCTGGTGGTCCTCCACGTGTATGGTCCAGCTGGTGGTCCTCCACGTGTATGGTCCAGCTGGTGGTCCTCCACCTGTATGGCCCAGCTGGTGGTCCTCCACCTGTATGGCCCAGCTGGTGGTCCTCCACCTGTATGGCCCAGCTGGTGGCCCTCCATGTGTATGGCCCAGCTGGTGGTCCTCCACCTGTATGGTCCACCTGGTGGTCCTCCACGTGTATGGCCCAGCTGGTGGTCCTCCACGTGTATGGCCCAGCTGGTGGTCCTCCACGTGTATGGCCCAGCTGGTGGTCCTCCACGTGTATGGCCCAGCTGGTGGTCCTCCACGTGTATGGCCCACCTGGTGGTCCTCCACGTGTATGGTCCAGCTGGTGGTCCTCCAAGTGTATGGCCCAGCTGGTGGTCCTCCACGTGTATGGTCCAGCTGGTGGTCCTCCACGTGTATGGCCCACCTAGTGGTCCTCCACGTGTATGGTCCAGCTGGTGGTCCTCCACGTGTATGGTCCAGCTGGTGGTCCTCCACGTGTATGGTCCAGCTGGTGGTCCTCCACGTGTATGGTCCAGCTGGTGGTCCTCCACGTGTATGGCCCACCTGGTGGTCCTCCACGTGTATGGTCCAGCTGGTGGTCCTCCACGTGTATGGTCCAGCTGGTGGTCCTCCACGTGTATGGTCCAGCTGGTGGTCCTCCACCTGTATGGCCCAGCTGGTGGTCCTCCACCTGTATGGCCCAGCTGGTGGTCCTCCACCTGTATGGCCCAGCTGGTGGCCCTCCATGTGTATGGCCCAGCTGGTGGTCCTCCACCTGTATGGTCCACCTGGTGGTCCTCCACGTGTATGGCCCAGCTGGTGGTCCTCCACGTGTATGGCCCAGCTGGTGGTCCTCCACGTGTATGGCCCAGCTGGTGGTCCTCCACGTGTATGGTCCAGCTGGTGGTCCTCCACGTGTATGGCCCAGCTGGTGGTCCTCCATGTGTATGGCCCAGCTGGTGGTCCTCCACGTGTATGGCCCAGCTGGTGGTCCTCCACGTGTATGGCCCACCTGGTGGTCCTCCACGTGTATGGTCCAGCTGGTGGTCCTCCACGTGTATGGTCCAGCTGGTGGTCCTCCACGTGTATGGCCCACCTGGTGGTCCTCCACGTGTATGGTCCAGCTGGTGGTCCTCCACGTGTATGGTCCAGCTGGTGGTCCTCCACGTGTATGGCCCACCTGGTGGTCCTCCACGTGTATGGTCCAGCTGGTGGTCCTCCACGTGTCAGATAATCCTCTAACTTCCAGTCATAGCTTCTATACGCTGACATACTCGCTGTGTCTCAGCAGGTGTGGCCGAGATCAGTCACCCCAAGTGTGACGTCTCAGCAGGTGTGGCCGAGATCAGTCACCCCAAGTGTGACGTCTCAGCAGGTGTGGCCGAGATCAGTCACCCCAAGTGTGACGTCTCAGCAGGTGTGGCCGAGATCAGTCACCCCAGGTGTGGCGTCTGTGCTTGAACACAACCTCTCTCATGCTATATATTTATATATACAGGATGAAGAGACTTCTCTTCATACTATATATATATATATATATACGTTTTCAATCACCTAATCTCATCCATTTCCATCTTCGATTTTTTACAATCAACCTCCTTAATTTCCTGTTGTTACATAACTTCGTAAAACTAAGTCCGGACAACGTCCTGTCAGCATGCGAATGGTAATGACGTCATGCGCGTTGTTGAAATACTCATCAGAATGAATATTTCAATTACCACACTCACATGGCTTTGGTTATGTTGTGAACGGTAAAGTGCGCATGCGCGGACCAGCCCGGAGAGTCCCGAAGCTGGTCCAGGATCATTGGTGCTCGGGTCTCCCGGCGGAAGGTTGTTGTGAGAGTACGTCGCTCCTGCCAGCGGGATTCCTGCTCTCTCGCTCTCTCCTGGCTCAAAGTGACGATCGAATGTATTCACCGACGTTGCCAGTGATGTGAATAGCTCAACTAATTCTGTGATATATGCGTGTATTATATATGCGAAACGTTACTCAAATTTATGCCAACTTTCTTGTGTATATTATTATTGATAACTGGCCACGTTAGTAGTATATATATATATATATATCAAGGCAAAAGTTATTGAAAATTGATGATTTTCTAAATTAAAACATAAGTCAAGTTTGTGTGTGTTGACTGTTATTGTGACAACGAAACTAGTGAAGTTTTGGACCGGGAATTTAGTGAACAAAAATCAGTGAGGGAGGCAGCCACCAGCCTGGAAGAAGGGCAGCCATAGCCAGGAAGCCACAGTTTACGAGGGAGGCACCCCTCACTACTTGGTATAACGCGCCCACCAGCCTAGGAGGGTGGGCAGCTACCATGCCCACCAGCCTGGGAGGGAGGGCAGCTACCATGCCCACCAGCCTGGGAGGAGGGCAGCTACCATGCCCGCCAGCCTGGGAGGGATGGCAGCTACCATGCCCACCAGCCTGGAGGAGGGCAGCTACCATGCCCCACCAGCCTGGGAGGAGGGCAGCTACCAT